>JAJIZL010028998.1:0-59845 GCA_023969395.1 Amblyomma maculatum
GGTCCAGAAGATGATAAGGTCATAGGATATATTACATCAGTCACTGCCCTTCCGAAGCATTTAGGCGCGATGATGAGGTAATCTCGCCTGAAGAAACAGCAGTATCAGGCAGCCAAGAAAAAAGGAGCTTACAAGTGAAAAATCTTAACTGGAACAATGCGGAGACAAATATTCCTGTGGGTACAGCCATCGGGATGAACGAAATTCTAATCAACCTAATTAATTGGCTTGGTCCAAGAAGCAAGGACACGTTGTGATAAGCATTGGAAACAGTCATAACAATGTAGCTCCTGCCTGCTGGCGACTGAGTTGGATGAATCAAGTCTATAAAAAAAGGAGATAGGACAAACATTATATCATTGAGACCAATCACGATAACTTCAGTTTGCCTAATTACAGGTTGGCAATACAGGCATTAGAACTAAAATGCAGGCATGGATAGAAAGTAATAACGTTCTGGGCGAACTGTAGAACGGGGTCAGGAGTAGTAGGCGCCTAGATAGCATTTTTGTGGTACCCAATGCATATAAATAGCCATGGCGGAAAGCAGGCCACTGCATTTAGTTTTTCTGGAATAAGTGGTGCATACGACAGCGTAAACAGGTAACTACCTTGGAACATACCTAAATTTGAAGGCATCGGTAAAGAAGTAATTGAATTAATAAAATAAACATACAGGGATAATAAAGTTGGGCTTGCAAGAGAGGGGTTAAGAAGTGCGTCTAAAGTTGATTTATGAAAAGAGCTATTGCAAGGATGTCCGCTATCCCCGCTGTTATTAATGATTTATATGAAGAATATGAAAACGATTCTGCAAGAAAGCAACCTCGGTTTTATTATCTCATATAAGCTAGGTGGAACGGGTGTGCATCAAACGCTTCCAGCGTTAATGTACGCGGAAGTTCAGTTCAGTTCAGTAGTTCAGTCGTGTCCGACTCTTCGTGACCCTAAGGACCATGTCACGCCACTTTTTCCGGTCTCTCACTATCTTCCTAACATCACATAACTTCATCTGCAGTGCCTCGTGGATGCCATCTAACCATCGCGTTCGCTGCCTACCCCTTCTCCGGCGACCCTCAACCTTTCCCAACATCAAATCTTTCTCCGACTCCTCTCTTCTCATCAGATGACCGAAGTAGCTGATCTTTAACTTTAGAATTTGACCCTGCAATGAGCAGTCAGGGTTTATGGTAGACAATATCGATCCTCTGGCAGTCCAAGGAACTCTCAAGAGTCTTCGCCAGCACCACAATTCAAACGCGCGTATTCTTCGGCGGTCAGCCTTTTTCACAGTCCAACTCTCGCATCCATACATCACACTGGAAAGACCATAGCACAAGTTATACGGATCTTGGTTGGCAGACCAATGTCTCTGCTCTTTACTAGGCTGTCAAGGCTAACCATTGCTCCTTTTCCCAGAAGCAGGCGTCTCCTAATTTCATGGCTGCAGTCTCCTTCCGAGGTAATCTTGGAGCCCAAGAAGAGAAAATCTGTCACAGCTTCCACTTCTTGTCCATTGATGCTCCAGGACTTTATAGGGCAAGACGCCATGATCTTTTTCTTTTTAATGTTCAGTTTAAGCCCAAACTTCTTACCCTCTTCTTGTACGCGCATCAGAAGTCTCTTGAGTTCCAATTCACTTTCTGCCGTTAAAGTCGTATCATCCGCATATCTAAGGTTATTGATACGTTTTCCAGCAATCTTCACTCCAGCTGAAGACTCGTCCAGACCGGCCTTCCTCATGATGCACTCTGCATAAAATAAGCAGGGCGACACTATGCAGCCTTGCCTCACTCCTTTCTCAATCGGAAACCAATCAGTAAGACCATGCCCAGTTCTGAATGTGCCCCCTTGTCCTTCATACAGGTTCCTGAGGAGACAGATGAGTTGAATTGGAACTCCTATCTCTTGGAGAGCTTGCCACAATCTGCTGTGATCTACGCAGTCGAACTCTTTCGCGGAAAGCATTCTTCAATAAGCCAATAGACAGGAAGATTTACACGCATTGGTTAATATCTGTGAATACGAAGGAGATGCAGTCGGCTTTTCCTTCAGTTCACTTAAGTCAGGTCTGATGGTATTCAAAGATACCAAGATAGCAAACACCACGGGGTATAGATAAACGTAGGGCAGGTATGCATAGAAAAATATGAACAGTCCACTAGAGCAAAGGGGCGAAAAGATGCCGCGAGAATGAAAAGCAGGGCTTTGGGGGGGTACAATAGACAGGAGGTGCTTAAAAGTATTTGGAAATGAATAACGAGGACATTCTTGAACACGGCTCTGTGCTTAAGGGAAGAAGTCGAGTCGGGGTTAGAAATAAATTAAAGATTTTGGGAAGGTTAGCACTTGGAGCCTACGGCAAGAGTACATAGAAAGCAGTACAGGAAGACATGGGCTTGGCTCCTTTCGAGGCACGAGAAGCTCAGTGCAAAATATTGTACAAAGAATGCCCCCGGAAAATAGACGACAATAGATAGGCAGCTAAACTATTTAAATACTTATAACGAAAGGGCATTGACTCGATGTTGCGGAAAAGAAGACAACCAGTAAGTATGTACGAAGGCAGGACGGAGAAATAAAGAACATTAAACGGCAGATAAAGAACACAGTAGCTAACAACTGGAAATATTGACCCTACCACGGGGGTGCATAGGTTAAGACACTCAACTACAGTTGCCAAGTGCCCGTATTCGACTGCAGCACTGCATTTCGATGGGGAAAAAACGGATAGCCGTCCAAGGTCTGTGCGATGTCAACGCATGCATAAGGTCCCCAGGTGGTCTAAAGTATGCGCAGCCCACCGATACGAGACCGCTTTCTCTTCGTCTGTTTCACTCCTACGCTCCTCCTTTCCCTTATAGTGAGGGTCAGGTGTCCACATAAAATTTGACAGATATCTCCCCTTTCGCTCCGTCGGGGTGGTGTAGTGGTAAGACGCCCGATTACTGTGCCGAAATTGGCAGGTTCGAACCCGACCGCGGCGGCTGCGCTTCGATGGAGGCGAAACGAAGTGGCGTCCGTGTGTTGTGCGATGTCAGCGCACGTTAAACATCCCCAGGTGATCGAAATTACTCCATAGCCCCCACTATGGCTCCCCTTTCTCTCCGACTTTCACTCCCACCTTCTCTCTTCCCTTACGGTGGGGGTGGGGGTGGTGAAAAACGTTTATTAATTTAAAAGGGGTGGAGGTATTCATGAGCCGGATCTTTGAATATCCAGTCCTTACAGATACTAGGTCGGGTCCCTAGTGCGGGACCCCAGTGGCGTCGGCCGCTGCCCGGGCGCGCTCGCCAAGGCCTTTTGGGCCAGCAGGTCATATCAGCCGAGCAAGGTCGCCTCCCAGTCCTCCCGAGTGGGGATGGATGGGCAAGCCCACACCATATGGTAGATGTCCGAAGACTTCTCCGCACAGTGCGGACAACTGCCCGTGAAGGAAGGATTAAAATGTTTTAGTGTCGCCGGGCACAGCAGAGCGTAGGTATAAAGACGGAGTAGAAGCCGCTCCTCCATCTTAGATAGACCTTTACTCGGGCGAGGGTAAAGGCTATGGCAAGATTGATAATAAGGAAGGAAAACTTTATTTAGCCCTACATTACTTGGCGGTTTTTGGGACATCTTCAGAGATGTCTGCTTGTTGAATCCACAAGAGTCCTCCGTCGACCTCATCCACGTTTGCACAATGGTCGGTTACCCTCAGTCCAGGGCTCCGCTGGCTAATGCCGCCCGTAGGCCTCGCTGTACCAGACCCTGCTGGTCTTCGCAGCGGTCGCTGGACAGCAGAGTCTCCCATTGCTCCGCACTCGTGTTTCGAATTTTGGGTACCCAATCTATGTTTTGACAGGCCCATGGGATGTGATATAGTGTTGGGTTTTCCTCGCACTACGGACATCTGTCCGCGTATATGGTAGGGTGCATTTTATTTAGTATGTGTAGGTTTGGGTATGAACCCGTCTGTAATTGCCTCATACTTAACCAGCAAAAGGACGAGACACAGGAAAGAAAAGGACAAGACAAGGCTGAACTAGCAATTGAATGTTTATTGAACAGAAGAAAACAACGAAGACTCCTTCCGAAAAATACGCGCACAACCCAACCGGTGGAATGGCAGGAAATTGGGAAGAAGATGAAGAAAATTCAAAGCCAATTCAAAGTCGAGGCCTAACTAACGACTTTTCTAAAAGCTCAAATTCCTTACAATGAAGGCTAACTGACGCCTTAGCCACACACGTGTCCTCGGCTTTAGCAGTGTAAAATGCTTCAACCAACTCTCTACAGAGTTGATTACCATGACTGTAAGCTGCACCCGTATTATTGAAATCAGGCACACAAAGGGACGGGTCATGCTCCGACTTACACTCTCGGGATTGCACATGTAGCGCCAGATTAGACTCACCTTCCCTCCCAGAGAGTTAGAGTGCTCCGTCAGGCGCACGTTTAGACATCTGCCTGTCTGCCCGTAGTAGCACCTGCCACAATTGAGCGGAATGCGATAAAGTACTGTCTTTCTGCAGGTTGTGAACTTTTTCTTATGTGACACTGCACAACGAAACCTATCACGAGCTACACTGTCGAGCCCCTTTCTAACTCAGGCGCACGAGCCTCCTATTTTGTTTCCCGCTGTCAATACAATGACAACGTCGTACCTTGCCGCCAGTTTCTTGAGTCGGTGCGAAACGCCATGGAGGTAAGGTATGATAGCCACCTTCTTTCGCCGCGTCGCCGCACCCACATCAACCTGGCGGCAAGGTACGACGTTGACGTTGTATTTACAGCGAGAAACAAGATAGGAGGCTTGTGCGCCAGAGTTAGAAAGGGGCTCGATAGTGTAGCTCGTGATAGTTTTCGTTGTGCAGTGCAACATAATAAAAAGTTCACCACCTGCAGAAAGAATGTTGTTTATCGCATTCCACTGAATTGTGGCCGGTGCTACTACGGGCAGACAGGCAGATGTCTAAACGTGCGCCTGACGGAGCACTCTAATTCTCTGGGACGGAAGGAGAGTTCTAATCTGGCGCTACATGTGCAATCCCGAGAGTGTAAGTCGGAGCATGACCCGTCCCTTTGTGCGCCTGATTTCAATAATACGGGTGTAGTTTACAGCAATGGTAATCAACTCTGCAGGGAGTTGGTTGAGGCATTTTACATTGCTAAAGCCGAGGACACGTGTGTGGCTCAGGCGTCGGTTAGCCTTCATTGTGAGAAATTTTATCTATTAGAAAAGTCGTTAGTTAGGCCTGACTTTAAATTGGCTTTTAATTTTCTCCTTCATCTTCCCAATTTCCTGCCGGTCCACCGGTTAAGTTGTGCGCGTGCTTTTCGGAATAAGTCTTTGTTGTTTTCTTCTGTTCAATAAACATTCAGTTGCTAGTCCAGCCTTGTCCTGTCCTCTTTCCTGTGTCTCGTCCTTTGGCTGGTTAAGATGAACCCTTACCAACTTGTCTAGTCGTCAACCTTGTTAAATGTAATTTTCTCCATAAGGGATATCGCATTTTTCTTCCTCTATAGTTTTCTCGTATGGCAGAGTATGTCTTGGGTGCTGGCAAAATTTCCGCGGACTCGTCGGATGCTTGGAAAGTAGTGTATGCTCGAGCTATCCTGTCGGCGTCTTGGTTCCCTGCCACCCCCATGTGCCCCAGTACCCACACAATTTTGTGTCTGGCCTTGTTTTATTCGTGGTTTTAATTCTGTCGCTCGCTTCGAGGAGTATACGGAGCGCGTGACGACCAATCCTACCATTCATGAAATTTTGAAATGCTGTTTGAGAGTCCGTGAGTATCGTTAGCGATCGCCCAGTTCTATAGCCCTCCGCCACCGCCAGATAAACGGCTACTTCCTCGGCCTCTGCTACTGTGCAATGTTGGATAGAGGCGCTGGTCTCTTCGCGTAGAGATGAATCGACCAATGGCCACTGCGATTTTGTTATGTCCTCCTCTCGGGGACGCGTATGCATACACGGTCGTGTCTTGAGGAGCGTATGTTTTTTGAAAAAAAATCGGCCCTTGCTTCTCTTCTGCATTGCTGGAGGTTAGGGTCCATGTTTCTCGGGATTGGAGCTATCCCTGAGGGACTTGCGAAGTTCGTCGGGGATCGTTTGCGTCCTCGCTATTTCTCGCATCTGCTCACAGTATCCGAATCTCTGTAAGAGCGCTCTTCCAGTCGTTGTCTGCAGCAGCCTGAGTTTTTGTGACTGAAGCTGCGCCTCGCGTAGTTCTTCAAATGTGCTTTGCAATCCAAGCGCCATGAGCTTTTTGTAGACGTGCTGCGCGGTAATCGGAGCGTCGTCTTATAAGCTTTGCGTAGCAGGGCATCCGCTTGTTGTATTTCACTCTTGTTGAGGCACTGATGGGGCAGGCTGTACCTAATTCGGCTGACTACCAGGTTTCTAACTAGTTTTAGTGTGTCCTCTTCGCGCATGCCATGCCGCCTGTTGGTGATGCGGGTGATCATGCGTGTCACTTGTACAGTTCTTGTTTTGAGTATGGTAAAAGTGTGACTACTGCGTTGGTTCGATT
This sequence comes from Amblyomma maculatum, assembly GCA_023969395.1. Taxonomy (NCBI): domain Eukaryota; kingdom Metazoa; phylum Arthropoda; class Arachnida; order Ixodida; family Ixodidae; genus Amblyomma; species Amblyomma maculatum. Next base: position 6,516 of record JAJIZL010028998.1, read on the forward strand.
GAATCCGCTTACCTAATATTCTTATTGTTGTATTTTCCGGGGTGGGCATTCCTTCTAAGTAGATGTTGAGTTTCAGGTCCTCCCTGGTTGGGACAGTCTGGTTTTGCTTGCCTGTCCACACTCGAAGCAGTTCCGATTTTTCGGCCGAGCATGGGAGTCCTCTTTCTTGAGATATTTCTATGAACAGGAGGACGCTTACTGTGGTTTTTCTTCCTTCTCGCCGAGAGAACCGGTGTTTGTCCAGACTTTTATGTCGTCTGCATACATGGCGTGCCTGATGCCTTCGACCTTCTCTAGTGTTCATGCCAGACCTATCATAGCTACATTCAAGAGGATAGGTGAGATGACTGATCCTTGGGGTGTTCCTTTGTTTGGCTCGTGAATTTTGTTCGATCGAAGGTCTCCCATGCCTATGCTGGCCGTTCTATATGACAGGAAGGCGTTGACGTACCCGTAGATTCTCCGTCCGCAGTCCAGGTCGTCTAGTCCTCTAAGGATCGCTTCGTGACTGACGTTATCAAATGCTCCCTTAATGTCGAGGGCCAATATAACATTTTCACCTATTCGGGGTACGGTTCGGAGCACACCTTCTTGTATTTGAAGCAAGAACACTGTCTTTAAAAGAATACGTGGTTTCGAATTCGAGATTCTGATCCAGGGGGTCGAGATAAGAAGCCCGGAAAGCGCGCGCGCGGGCGGCGGCGTCGGCTGTCTCATTCCTCTCGAGACTCATATGAGCAGGAGCCCATACTATTTTCCGGTAAGCGGGGTCCCCGATATAGGTGCTATTTTGAAGTAGTCGGTAGGCTAAGTATGGCGTCCAGCCTTGCTCGACGCTCCGGCAGGCTCCTCGCGAGTCGGAGATAATTGTTTTGGAATCAGTGTGGGTAGCCGCCAGCGTAATGGTGACCTCCTCCGCGTGGTTTATGTCACGGGCGCGAAATATAAGTCCGTTACTGTTTTGGACTGGTCTACCACTGCCGCCGTGTACCATCACCCATGATGGGGGTCGAAGGCGTCCACGTAGCAAATGCCGGATTTCGACCCATAATGGCGGCCCAGGGCTTCCGCCCGCGCCAGGCGCCAGTCATTGTGGTCTTCACGTGGCATGTTTTAGGAAGAGGGCGTACATGGAGGGCGAATCTCCACACAAAAGGGAGACGTACACGATCTTCCATAAGGGTGGTATGTTGGATGTGTCGCCGGGCAAGGAGGCGGCGACCCGACAGTGTCTTAAAAGGACGTGTGTACTGGTTTGTTAAGTGAGCCTCTCGGATCTCCCGGAACGTATTCACCATGCCCAGGCCCAGTAGACGGTGGTTGGAGGTGTTCACGGGGAGATCGAGGGCTCTCTTAAAAAGTTTGTGCAGGATGACTTCGAGTGCATCCTCGTCTTGTTTCCGAAGGTGGAGGTAAGGAGTCGAATACAAGATTCGACTGGTCGCGAATGTAAAGGGTGTTGCACAATTAGACGCGCGCTGTAGAATGCTTCTCCCAGCTAAACCGCGAAATCCTTGCAGTTCAAATTTCGCACAGGAATCACATTTTGTCGCTAGTATTTTTTAATGCTAAATTTGTTTGGGGTACTTGCCTGATTCGATCAAAAGAAGTGAGATGTTCCCATCGCCTGCGGCGGCGGCGACGCCAGACGAACCGCTGCCCCAGCGATGGACTGGTGGCGCCACCTCATGCTGCTTACAACAACTCTGTAGCAGGAAAAGAGGGCGCGAACGTTTCTGGCAGAAGGTTTGAGTTGTTGTAAGCAGCATGAGGTGGCGCCACCAGTCCCATCGCTGGGGCAGCGGTTTGTCTGGTGTCGCCGCCGCCGCAGGCGATGGGAACATCTGACTTCTTTTGATCGAATCAGGCAAGTACCCCAAACAAATTTAGTATTAAAAAATACTAGCGGCAAATTGTGATTTCTGTGCGAAATTTGAACTGCAAGGATTCCGCGGTTTAGCTGGGAGAAGCATTCTACAGCGCGCGTCTAATTGTGCAACACCTTGTATGCGCCAGCCGCAAGGTGTCTTTGCACCGCAACCCCCCACGTTTGTTAGAAACTCGGCAGACCATGCGGCCCACCTGGTCCCCCACCTTACGGAGTTTCGCCAAGGTAGTGTCCGACCGTCTATGTTGATGAATGAAAAGCCCCAGTGCCCGGACTTCTATGCGTTCAGGAATTGATCCTGTCTCTGAAGAGAGCTCAATTTTGGACGCGGTTCAGGTGTCCACAGAGCAAGTGTGACAGATACTGCGCCTATCCCTTCCTGTGAGCCAATTAATATTATTATTATTATTATTATATTTCCCCTTTCATGTCCTCTAAACAAGCTATAATGTTAATAATGTTTAGTATTATTAATAATTATATTATTATTTAATATTCTTATCTTTAATGTGCGCTGATATCGCATAGCGGACGGACGCATTTCAATTTCGCCTGCTTCAATACGTGGCGGATGCATCACGCGGGCACCGGATGCAGCCCTCCTAACCTGTGTGCTACGTTTACTACTTGGCGATTGAAATATATACTTCAGAATTTCGAAGTTCAGAATATTCTGGCTGTCTAACATCTTTGGTGCCAGCTCGTCCACTGTTAGAGCGAACACGGGAGCGCGAGACCGCATTGACCATAACGGGAGTGCGCCCTACCAGGCTGCGCATTAAAGCCAAATGACATCCCATTCAAATCACGACCTTTTAGTCACTCAATTTCATTGCAATTTCGTTTCGAAAAGGTGCTGCGTCAAATGGTACTGCGCTACGAAGACAGTAAGCATCTCCTCGTGTGTTGAAGGTATGAGTGGATGACCCTTACCTTGCCTTGAGCAGGTAATTCAAATCCTTGCTTTCAAGGACAAGCCGGAGGTTTCAAGCTTTTACACCATTTACTTCTCAATAGCATTTTAGAATGGTTTCCAATTCTGACTGACCGAGGAGATGGAACAGAATTGTGCCTTTTTTTTTTCGGTCTTCTATATTTGTGCCGAATTTCGAATTAAGACGTCGTCCTTTCAATCTTCGTCGTTTAGTGCCTGCCTGTAAATAAATGCTTAAGGTCTGTATATACCACTGTGGCACTTGTCTCATGCAGACTGCTGTGCTGAAGCGTTTCAAGCTTTGTATTTAATCACTAACCTCTTTTTCAAGGTCAGTAATAAAGTTCCGTTAGAGGCCTAGGCCATTACCTGTCCCACGTTGCCACCCAATGCTCTATAGGCTTATGGGACCAAAATTTTCCTCCACCTTATTTCTTTCATCTTTCACCAAATCTATTGTTTCTTTTTGTCATGGCTGCTGTAGTAGCATGATTTTAGAATGGCTTTAAAATATTAAGCAGGCATGCTCTTAGCTACAATTATCGGCGTTCTTGATATGATTCCGAGTCAACACCGAGAAGATGCGGGCTCCCATTCTGCATCCTGCTGCCACTGAGATTCGTCCATTTCAGCAACAAAACTTCAATATTCGAGCACCAAACGAGATTTAAGCCGACTAATTCTGAGCTCGCTAACGCTTTCGTTCCTTTCCTAAGCATGCCGCTACGGTGCCACGCACATCTGGAATAGACCTCCGCCGATGCCGCCGGTCGAGGCTGTAGTACTTCGAAGTGTGTTGGGGCATTTAGAATTACGTCTGTCTCAGTGATACTGCTTCAGATCATGGCGCTCTCCTCTATTGCATGGTGTTGCTGGCGGTTCTGTCTTCAGCAGGGTAATCAGTATTTCTGCATTCTTGTCACACGAGTTCTATTCGTGGCTGCTTGTGATTCTGCATATTTCAGCATTTTTATGCTGTCACAGTAACTCTTATTCAAGGCAAGCAACAGAGCTTAATGAAAGAAGAGCAAGGAAACATCTTGCTAAGAGCGATGACTGCTAGACCTACCCCACAGGAGAACAATCCTCGCACCTTCCGAGACACTAATATGCCTGTAACAATTTCATGCTTAGATCTAGGGTTGATTACAATCGAAGCAGTAATTTTAATGCATTTCTTTCCTTTATCTTCTTACATATAGGGTTGCGCTGCCTTTGCTGGGCAAGTTTATTTTTCAAGATGACTCCCCACCAGTACAGATGGACGTAATCGACCTTTCAGGTGAGACAGCTGCCCCAATAATATCTTGAGGCTGCTGCCAGTAAGTCAAAATTATGAAGGTTAAGATAGAACTAAATCCACCTATCTCACCGTAGCGTCTGGCGTGCCCCGAAGGTCTCTTTTGGGGACTTTGATACTTTTAGTTCTTATAGATGACATTATCTGAAACCTAGAATATGCAAAGTGAGGTTGTATGCCGATGATTGTGCCATACAAAAAATTTAGAAAATGATTTTAATTTTAACGGTATGCAAAATGATCTGCACAGAATACCTGCTTGGTGCACTTAGGGGCACATGTATATAAAAAGGGATAAATGTGAACGCGTGTAGTTTACACGTTAAGGCTTTCAGGTGAGATCAGTCTATACTTTGGACGGACTACCACTTGAAAAAATCTTACATTGCAAATACTTCTGGGTCTAGTTTTCATAAAATGTGACATCAAAGGCATATTGAATACTTAACTTTAGACTCATCTCATATGCTAAACCTATCTAGACATTACTTTCATAATCTCCTAGAAAGTAAAACTGCTTTACATAACAAATGATCGTCCGATAATCGAAAACACTTGTGCGGTATTGGACCCTAAGAGCTCCAATCTTATAGAAGAGCTAGAACGTGTCCAAAGCTGCGCTAGAAGGTTTGCGTCTGGTAATTGTAACACCTGTAGCAGCATTACATTAGCTAAACATAACCTTGGTTCGAATAAAAACTGGCACGCCGCCTATTCACTGCAAAATCAAAATATTTTTTTCATATTTACTCTAGGCTCACAAGAATAAATAAGAACTTGCACATTTCCATTACATCTTGTACATTGTACATTGTACTTGTACGCGGAATTTGTATCGGCTCTTGTGTAGCTCCTGTTTTGTGCGAAATTTTTCTAGCTAAATTTGACCGTGAGTTAAGCCAGAATGTGAGTAATGATTGTGTGGCGCATGTCTTTAGATTTGTTGACGACTTCCTGGTCCTTTTACAACTAAGGAATGATAACATTGACTTTGTTGCTGACTCGGTCCTGGGGCGGTTTTTTGACGTTACCAGTTCCCTGAATTTTACCTTTGAATTAGCATTAAATAATTCACTTCAGTTTTTAGATCTAAGACTGTGTTTTAACATGACAAGCCAGATTTGTTGGGCCTATATGCCACGCACAAAGAAGACCCCTCTACCTTATCATTCCTCACATTCTAAGCTCGTTAAACGTGGTATTGTCTCATTATCTTTTAAATCCGCGCTGTCTAAGTCCTGTGTTCACCAAGTGGAACCAAACTTCGCACTTCAGGCCGAACGCCTCAAGGATGCTGGCTATCCTGTTTCTCTGTTGACGGCAGTCGCGGAAAGCTTACTTAAGCCGCTACGGAAGTATGAAAAGAGCAAACCTGCACTCAGCACTGCCTCTGATATTAGACAGAAAAAGAAATACGTGGTGGTGCCTTACGTTCACCGCGTAACGAACAACCTAAAGAGAATAGCGGGAAAGTTCGATGTAGACGTTGTGTCCACGGCACCTCGAAAACTGTCTAGTCTGTGCGCTCTGACGAGCCTAAGCCACCAGAAACCGGCATGTAGTGTAAAGCATGTAACTAAGTACGTTGCCTGTAAAGTGGGTATTGTGTATGAAGTCCTCTAAGCTATGGCCGCGCCTATATAGGCCAGACTGGCCGATGTCTAAATGAGCGCTTAAGAGAACATGCTGCATCGTTTAGATCGTCCCAATCTAATAACCTGCCTAGGCATTGTTTAAGTTGCAAATGCCATCCACTTTTCGGGCGAACAAAAGTTCTTGGTCGGTCTAAGGTGCAGTTAGCAAGAGAGCTTCTTGAAGCGTCACTCATCCATAGATTAGGAACCGATAAGTGTGTAAGTGAAATAGCGCTCGTCCTGTGTGCCTCTCTTGTCCTTGTCTGTTCCGCGCTAAGCCTCCGCTTATCATGTATTACCAACTAGCCCAGAACTCTACTTTGCTCATTTCCCCCCTACTCCATCTCTAAACGATGTGATCATGAGCTGAATGTACTTGAAATGCGGTGTAGAACAGATGTCCATGGTAATTCATTTTTCTCGCATACTTCCGCACACTGAAATAGGCTTCCTAACAGCATCGGTGAATGTAAAATGGGTTCAGAGTTTCAGTCAATCTTGTCACACAGTCTGCCGCAGATTCATATCAACCCGATTACTTCAAACCATTCGGCTGGCATTGCGCTTCATGCGATAGTGTACCCTTTACATTTACTGGGTTTTGAAATTTACACTGCGGTGCCTTTAGTACCGTTTGCCGACGATATAACTTATCGAACTTGCTTATTTTGTTCCTTTCTTGCTTTTACTAACTGTGCGTAAACTTTTTAGGCAGAAATATGTTTCCGTCCAATTTCACCCCTTGAAATAATTCCCCTGAGGTGCTGCAGGTAATTGTATATATAAAACTTATTAAATAAATTCGTGCTAACAAGATGCGAGCAAAAGGTATCAAAAGTTCTTAATGATAATGTGCAGCTAGGGTCAGTTTGCTGTGAATCGCGGAGAAATCTTTTAGAAGATACTGATAAGATTGGATTTATGAAACACAGAGCTGAAGCCCAACTGCAAAATATTACACAAACTGTAAGTGAAAAACTTTGAAATAAAAAAGATACTTTTTAATTAAGATGTTTTTATGGGCGACAAAATATTTTATTTTGTGGCTACCAGAAATTAATGTTCCCCTATTCTCCTTTTTCTAATGATAATCGTCTGAGGTGGCCTTGTTGTCAAAGATGGCATATTGCCATCGCTACCAGCGGGTGCAAGTCAGCGAAATAAAGTTTCTTCAGTGCGCTCCCAGACTCTTCATTGCGTTATCGACCTTCTTGCTACCACGTGACATCTGGTGGAGGCGCTGAAACCCGGCCTACTTCTTCAAGTGAAGACCTCAGCATAGCATTGTTCCTGTCACCCTGTGGAACAGCCTGCATGTCACCGAGCCAGCCGCCGACTTCAAGGTCTCCATCCTGAAAACGGTCTGCTGCCGGACAATGTTCAAACTCTCAAGAAGGCCTTAACCTTGACAATGGCCGATTCTGCAGCTCCAGTTCTCTTTCTGCAACACCGGGAGCCCCCATTTTGCAAGGACTGCCTGCAGAAGAAGCGGAAGACAGGATGGACCTTTTTGACCGTGTGTCAGCATTCAATGGCTGGATCGATGCTTCGAAACTCAGGCAAAAATACTTTGCTTTTCGGAGACTTGCATGAACCTGGTTACAAATTAATCAAAAGTTTTTGAAGGACTGGGGGACATTAAAAGCGGGGTTTTGACGACTTTCGCAAGTTCCGCCAGAAAAGAGCAAAGGCCCTCCACCAATCAAGAATTCATCCCCCAAATGAGTCTGTCCTGGTGTACGCCGAGGAAATGAAGCACCTCTTCCGACGCGCTATCCCAAACATGATAGCGGAATTGCTAGGATTGTTTTTGGCGCACCTGCTAGGATTCAGCCGAAAACAGTAGCCGAATTCGGAAAGCAGGCGTTCATCGAGAGGACTGTTCAGGCCCCTATGCGCCATAACAGTCGACCACTTGAAGCGGTCCATGGAAGCCCCAACGACTGATCACCTATAAGCTCAGACCGCCTTCGGGACTATCCGCGGGGCAGTTATGGAAGAGCTGCGCCAGATGCTTCCGTCATTCTAAAAACCTAAAGTAGCAACACATCCGGACATTGTCCGCGAAGAAATCCAGCAAGAACTCGGTAATGCTGCCTTGACAGAGACAATGCAGCAACCTATAGAAATGAACTACTGTGCTGCCGCAAGCCGTCCTGCACCCATACGCGGCCAACCAAAGCCTGCTCGACGCGAACAAACTGCACTAGAATGCCGCTTCTTGGCTCCCACCCGCCAAACCTACGAACGACCCTGAAGCCTCAGGAAGTGCGACGCCTGGAGGACTACGAACAACTTCCCGCTATGCTTCCACTGGGATGAGGCCAGCCACATCCTACCCCACTGTCCATAAAGCCGCATCGTCCTGCGCGGCTTCGCCGTCGACGCTCCACGGCCCCGTCCTGGCGAACGACTACATGAAATTGACGACTACCTGCGCAGGGCAGAGTACGCTTCGTCAAAGTGCACATTCCGCTCTCCGTTGCCGTACCGCTCACAATTTGCATCGTCAGGCCGCAGTTTCGTCCAAGGAAGGTCTTCTAGACCCCTTAGGGGAAACTAAAGGCACCACCTTTGGAGGTTAGGTTGCTCAACGGCGAACAACCGAAGATCCTCCGCCGCCGACGACGAAATACGACGACACCGCTTTCACGAATACGCACCCTGGCTTCTGAAGCCTACCTCGACGATGACGCGCCCAGGCTCTAAAGTGTCACCGTCTCTACGTACGAAGTTCACATAACCAGAGTTCAAGAAAACGCCGCGGCCCTTCGTATTAACAACGATATCCCCTTCCGTAATTCCAATAAATGACGTAGCCGAGATCGAACACCAAGGCTCGAACACCATTGAGCGACCTTGAAGTTGCTGTCGACGATCACACAGTCATTGCCTTTGTAAACACCGGAGCTGAATATTCAGTCATCAGTGGACCATTTGCCTCCCAGCTTAGGAAAGTAACTAGCGCTTGGGATGGTCCGCTGATTTGCATCGCTGGTGGTGACTTCATTACTCCGTCAGGGCGATGCACTGCAAGGGTAACCGTAAATGGGCGTGCGTACCCCACGAGCTTCGTAGTTGTACAGTAGTGTTCACGCGAAGTTATTTTGGGCATAGACTTCCTAAAAGAACATAGTGTAGTAATCCCGATCGCCATCAGCTCGCGCGCCAACCCGAAGAGGTAGACGAAGTGGAGCCGGAGCCCTGTTGGCACTGCCCTGTTGATTAGAACGCTACCTCCGTCGCTTTGGTTTGCGGACGTTGCTTGCGGTCTTGGTGCTCCTATAAACACCTTACACTTGGTGGAGGTTCGGTCGTCGCCCCAGTCCTCCTCGCAAATTCCACCCTAAAACTTCGGAACTGCACGCTACCGCCTTCGGTCACAACCATGCAGGACGCTCCCAGCCAACCATCGACGCCCATCCCTACCACTCCTGCCACCATCTTCTGTCCCGGGGCACAACGCCCCCGTGACCCACCTTTCTTCAGTGGTACCGACGAGCACGACGTTGACGACTGGCTGGCCTCTTTCGAGCGCGTCAGCACTTACAACCGCTGGGACGATTCCATCAAACTGAGCAACGTCCTCTTCTACCTCACGGACGTGGCGAATCTGTGGTTTCGAAACCACGAAGCCGATCTTCCGACGTGGTCTGTCTTCAAGAAGAACTTCGCGGATGTCTTCGGCCGTCCTGCGGTACGTAAACTTCGCGCCAGTGTAAGGTGTTTATAGGAGCACCAAGACCGCAAGCAACGTCCGCAAACCAAAGCGACGGGGGTAGCGTTCTAATCAACAGGGCAGTGCCAACAAGGCTCCGGCTCCACTTCGTCTACCTCTTCGGGTTGGCGCGCGAGCTGATGGCGATCGGGATTACTACAATAGGGTGATCATTGACCTCGGATCCAAGCTCATCAAGCTTTCGGCACACGATTCCATACCTGCTACGACGACTTCGACGCAACACGTCGCTTTAAACGTCCTCGACAGAGAATTACCCGTGCTCCCCCGATCAAGCGACGTAGTTTGCGTGGGTAGCACAGCCATCTACACCACTGAAGGCTTCATCGTAGGAAACACCCAGTTGTTCTTGGAACCAGACCTAAGCACCACAAGAGGCATCGCCAATTTCCGGAGCGGAGATACTCAGGTGCTGGTAACAAACTTCACAGAATACCGGCATCTCAACAAGGGCACAACGATCGCTTTTATCGACGAATTAGCAAGCATACGAAATGCATTTGCCCTCGTCGATCAACCCCTGGAAGATGCACCCGTCCAAGCCTACGATTGTCATCAACCCGGCATTACCTGAAAGCAAAGAAGACGAGATTCTCAATTTTCTTCGAAGTTACAGCGACTCCTTTTCGTCAGTTTCGAAGGGGCGATAGATACCCCTTGCCAAGCGCCCTATTATAACGGACGAACACACCCGACCTCTGCGCCCATGGCCCTACCGTGTATTAACGCGAGGACGCCAAGCCATTCGCGAGCAAGTTGAGGACATTTATCGTGATGACGTCATCCAGGTATCAAACAGCTTCAGGGCGGCACAAGTCGTATTGGTGAAAACTAAAGACGAAACACTTCGTTTCTGCATCGGTTACCGCCGCCTAAACAGTGTGACGAAGAGGGACGTGTAACCTCTCACGCGCGACAACGATACATCAGACCGGCTCTGCAATGCAGGGTTCATCTCATTGATGCACTTAACGAGCGGCTACTGGCAAATCAAGGTCGATGAAAGAGATCCCGATAAGACTGCATTCATTACACCAGACGCCTCTTCGAGCTCTAGGTAATGCCATTAAGCATCTGCTCTGCGCCCGCCACGTTCAGCGAGTAATGAATACTGCACTGGCTTTCTTAAAGTGCATGTTTGTCTAGTGTACTTAGATGATGTCTTGTTCTCTACGACCTTCGAAGAAAACCTGCGAGGGCTTCATCAGGGCTAAGGCTCAAAGCAGAAACGTGCCACTTTCCTTAAGAGGAGCTGTTGTTCCTGGGACACATCGTAAGCTACGACGGTGTTCTTCCAGATCGAGATACAACCATAGCGATCGCGCAGCTCAAACAGCCAAGGAACAAGAGAGCTGTGCGCCGATTTCTCAGGCTATTCGCGTATTCTCGACGATTCGTCAATAACGTTTCACACCTTGCTGAACCTTTGACACTGCTTAGAAAGGCAGACGTGCCATTGGAACCGAAAGCATCGCAAGCAGAAGCCTTCGAGGATCTCAATCGCTGCTTACAGTCTCCACCTGTCGTCGGTCATTTGATGAATGCGCTCAGACTAAAATTCACAGCAGCGCAAGCAGTGTGGGTATAAGCGCCATCCTCGTCCAAAGGATTGCCGGAAAAGAAAAAGTTATCGCTTACGCTAGCAGGTCCCTCTAAAAGGACGACGCTAATTATTCAACGACGGAGAAGGAATGCCTCTTGTGGCTCACATCGAAGTTGCGTCGTTATCTATACTGTCGACCATTCAATGTAGTAAGCTATCATAATGCGCCTTGCTAGCTTGCCAGTTTGAATAACCACTCCGGCCGCCTCGCACCATAGAGCTTAAGCCTGCAAGAATTCTACATCATGTTAGCTTAAACGTCTGGTCACAAACACTTTGAAGGAGAGTGCTTGTCATCGGTCTCTGTTGGCGCGCCTCCGAAGGAAAACGACGATGATGCCTTCTTGGGACGGGTAAGCATCAACAGCTTTGCAGAACAGCAGCGCTTGGACCCGCTGTTGAGAGACCCGGTGGATTACCAAGAAGGCAAGACGACTTCTGCTCCTACGCTCTTAAGGCGACAGCTGTCGTCCTTCGCATTGCACAACAGCCTCCTTGTGAAGAATTTTTCCCCCAACATGACCGCATACCTCCGTCCCATGCCTCAAGGACCCCGAAAGTAAGTTTTGCAGTTTTTTCACCATAAGCCGACAGCAGGACATCTCGGGATGGCACGCACGTTGCATTTTATGCAAGATGAATATTATTGGTCGTGGCTATAGCCTGCAGACGTTGCGCATTACGTGAAGACGTGATCCGATCAGACCTGCTGCACTACCAGGCCCAATAGCAGCCCCGAACAAGCCATTTCGGCAAATTAGAATGGATCTCCTTGGCTCATTCTCGACTTCATGAACGGATACCAAGTGGATAATCGTGGCCACCGATTATCTTACCTACAACGCTGAAGCAAATGCACTGCCTAATGGTACCGCGGGAGAAGTCACCACATTTTTCTTTCTTTACTTCTGCGGCACGGCGCCCCCGAAGTGCTAGTCATGGGGAGGTGAACAGCATTTATGGCGGTGCTCACTCAAGCCATCTTGAAGTACAGTCAGACAACCCATCGGAGAACGACTGCCTGCCAACAGACACACGGAACGGCTTAATAAAATTATCTCGGACATGCTCGCCAGGCACGGCGATGTCGAACACAATACCTGGGATGGCATCCTGCCGTACGTCATCTTCGCGTATAACACGGCCTTTCAAGAGACATCGAGAGCAACCCGTTCAACCTTGTGTGCGGCAGGGAGCCCACAACAACGCTCATTGCGATGCTGCCGCACATTTCAGAAGAAGACAACCTCGTCATCGCCGCCTACATGCGGCGTGCAGGGGAAGCCCGGCTGCGTATTAAAGACCAACAACACACCGACGTCCGAAGATGCAACATGCGACGACGCGGCGCAGAGTACAAGCCGGGAGACCATGTCTGGGTATAGACGCCGACTCTCCGTCTCGGAATAACTGAAAAGTTGTTACGTCAATACTTCGGGCAACACAAATTTCTTCGTCTGACAACTGAATTAGGAAGTCATTCTCGACGGTACGAAAACCTCCCAACGGGAATGCGCGCGCCGAGAAGTCGTAAATGTTGTACGTCTTACGCCGTATTATGCACGTTACAGAATCGGTGATGGTTTAAACTTTGTAATGTTTATGTGTACCTTTCTCTGTTTATTCTTTGTAACTCGAAATGATGTTTTTTTTAAGGGAGGAGTAATGGCACAATCTATTCTAATCTTTATTTGTTGTTTTTCGAAAGCCGCCGGCATGCGACATTATCACTGCGATTCTAAGCGCGCAGATCGATTCTTGTATTCTTTGTTCATGCTCACTGTTGCCAGACGCGGCTTTATCCTTCCAGGTTTTGCAGAAGAGACTTAGAAATGTTTCTGAAAAGATTACAGCGACGCGCATGTGTTTACAACATATTACAGGGTGTTCTAGTCACCGTTAGCTGTTTTATCTCGATCTTAATACGTCGCCTTTAAATCTACGGCTGATGCGCAAAACGGCCTTTCTTTGTTCAACGACTACCGAGCAAGAATGTTTGTATCACCGCAGCCAAATCGCTAAGCTTTTCTTGCGGCTGAAAGCGAGCCTATTAATGAGTTTCTGCAATTCACTTCCAGACTTTTCACTTGTGTTATCAACCTTGCCACCACGACGTGGCGATATTTTACACTTTGAATCTTCAAAGGCGTTGCAATCTGGAAGATTGGTGCTCTAAACATTACATAGAATGCATCGGAGCAGACGTTTTTTCGAATAATCCCGCACTCAAATTGCTCACATGTTTATTCCGCATACTTTGTGCCAAGACCCCATGCATCAGCACTTGGTTTGAAAAATTCCTCTAGAGCATGGGCTACCATTAAGAATGCAAAATATTCGACGTTATTAAAACCATTCTATCTGCAGAGAACCGCATTATTGTAAATGAAAACCTTGACGAATCACGGAGTGATTGATTCGATATATAGAGCTGGAAAATGCCTTAGTGTTGCGGGTGATTTTCATTTTCGTTTGTACAATGAACGGAGGGATGTCGCATGCTGATCAGCTCTGCAACCGTTCCACCTGAAAGCAATTCATTCATGGGCAAAGGACAAACGAAATCAGTACTTCCCGGAGCTAATGGAGCGGTCCCATTCAATTGCTGTTGTAAATCGAGCAGAGGTTCTGATATTGCCGCTATCATCCAAAACTGTAGTCACATGTGAGAAAATGCGACGATAGATCTCACCCATTTAGGCGTAGTGAAACTGCAAGTATCGAGCGCTAGCATTACTCTGAAAAGAGCTGTTCTTGGAGAAGAGGTGAGGAACTCTCACGTCACGCTGACAGCAACCTAGCATCGTGACCTATTATGTCACCCTCTTGTGTCTCTAAAAACCCGTTTCTTATCGGCAATAAACGTTGTTCTTCACCACCTGCCGGCCTGTCTACATGGTGGCCGCGGTCCCGAGTCGGCATGTCGACGCCAGCGTCCCTTCTTCCGCCACCGAAGACCTTGGACACATCAGGCAACGGTTGGCTAGGGTAGCGAGCATGGAAGAGTGAGTTTACGCTGTTTTTTGCCGCTACCCAGCTGAGCAACCAGCGCAAAGCGGTGCAGGCAGCCATACTGCTAGTGACGATTGGTGAAGAACCTAGAAAGGCGTAGAGCACGTTCAGGATTGAAGCAGAAGACAAAAACAGCGTTGACGGCCTGCTAAAAAAGTTTGAGGGATTCTATAAGCCTGAAACCAACCTGATATTTCGTGAATTTCGCTTTGTCTCAAGAAAGCAAAGAGACGGCAAAAGCTTCAGTGAATAGCTGACGGAACTACAGATGCTCGCAAAACAACTGCGGATTCGGAGAGCTAGAAGACCGTATGCCGCGCAGCTGCATTATTTTGGGCGTTCTGGAGATGTACTTGCAGCAAAAGTTGGTCGCAAACAACCCTTCTTCTCAGAAGACTGTCGAAACCAGGAGCGCCAAAGAACAAGGGAAAGAAGAGTTTCGCGAAAGAAGCCAAGCGACAGGAACCACCTATGAAAACAGAGTTCATGCAGTAGCTGCTAAAAACGACTTGTGCAGTTGATGCGGTTAACAGACGCACCTTAGCGAAAAGTGCCCTGCGAACGGTACGCAAGAAATGCGGCAGGCGGAACCACTTCGCACAAGTATGCAAGTCGTTGCCCCCTTCACGAGGCGCGATTCAGGGAAGGAAAGATTTGCAGGACCTGCAGGTAGAAGAAGACGAGGGCTATTTCTTGGAAACTTTGGCAGTGCACACACTGACGGCAGATAGCTGGAATGCGACTGTGGACATTGAAGGCACACCAATAAAGTGCAAAAATAGACATAGGGCCAACTGCTGCGTTATTTACAGAAAGCACATTAGAAAATAGCGAGATATTCCAGAACAGACCTGCCTGGTCACGTCTGCGGCATTCTTTAGACACAAAAGAACTTCATGTGGAAAAGTACGGCTGTTACTTCCTGCAAACGACACAGCTCGCGAAGAAACATTTTTCGTTGTGCAGCAGAACGTGCCGGTAACACTGAGTGGTACAGCCGCCCAACGTTTGGGGTTTTTCAGCCGCTTGCAGAGAATTCGGCATGACAAACTCTACCCACAGCACAGTCTTTTGCAGAAGTCTTCAAAGGGCTCGGCCAGCTGAAACCTGGTGCCGCGGATATCGTCGTGCCAGCTAGAAGTGTTTCGGTGGCCCATCAAGACAAGGTGAAGGCAGAAGCACTAAAGCGCATGGAAGAGCAAAGCGTCACAGCAGAGGTAACCGAGGCTACTAACTGGTCGATTCCCATGATCACAGTGGTGAAAAAAGAAAACGTATGCATTTGTCTCGATCCAACAGACCTAAACAAGTCGCTTTTGTGAAAAAACTGTCATATGACAACAATCCCCTTCAGGCGCCAAAAAATGTTTTGCAATAAAAAAATATATGAGCACCATTTTGTGTTCTCTACGCTTCAAATCACGAGTCTTGAAGACACAGAAGCAAAACATTTATTCCTTCAATGTTTTTTGTGCTGTCCCCATGCGCTGACAGAGCGCCTCAATACAGAACAAACAATGCACACTACTAACAGAGCCTGCGATAGTGTTCTTGTGACAGCTGGCACAAAATATGATTAATTATTTGCTGCTTTATTTATAAGCAACTCTTTAGTGTCTACTTGGTGCGAAAAAGATAAAAGGAATTGTTCTGAGCCGACACGCACAAAAACAATTTGGCATTTTTGACAGCGAATCCGGCACTTTGCTGTGCATCCCTCTCGGCGGCAGCGCTGAGAGTTCGGTGTGCTGACATACTACGGCCAGTGACTGTAGCCATCATACCTAATGGTTGCTGTCGGTAGCAAATGCAGGCTAGCCGTCTTTGCAACAGGCAGGCTCAGAATACTCACTGCTCGACCGACCGCGCTTTTTTGGAGGTGCTCTGTTGAACCCGATTAGGCTGTTCGCAATGTCTGTTTCGAAGGCCATCAAGTCCAAAGTACTTTTCTGTGCACGTTTCTCTGCACTGGCGTCTCTCAGGTATTCAATCCAGCCGTTGCACAGCGCAAAAGAGAGAAAGTGAGAAATGACCCTCACCGGCCACTTTTTAGTTCTTGCTGTAAGAGGGTACAGTGACATCAAAAAGTCGAGTTTATCGACCCCTCCCATGTACGTGTTGTACTACACAATCACTTCTGGACATTCAATTTCAATATTTTCCTTTTTTGCCTCACTCCATCGCTTGACTTTTCCAACGTTGTCAATTCCAATTTGTGTGGATGCCATGTTCACGACTCCATTATCTTGCAATCTCACAATAGCAATGTCTCCTTTCTCAGAAACCTTCTTATCCATGCTTCCCCGAACTTCTTTCTTCATTTCTTTGTCGCTTTTTAAGCAGCACTTCAACAACCAGTTGGCTCGAATTACACCGCTGACAAGAATGCCTATTTCTTTCAGCTCCAGGAACTGTGGCACTGAGGTGAAGTAATTATCTATGAAACACTTCAGGTTCTTTTCTTTTGGCATTGTCTCGACAAGACGCATGACAATTGACCTCCCAAGTCCGAGATGTGCATGCTGCGCACTGACCCCTGATCCCTTACCTTGGTACAGCTCAAAGTCATGAGCTAAGCCATCGGCGCTGCAGCGGACGAACACTTTCACCCCTTCCGGGTTCGGCTTTCCCTTCACAAACTATTTTGCAGGGACACGGCCTGTGAACGGAACCATCTGCTCATCTATACTACTGTGTTCCAAGGGTTCCAGCTGCAAGCACCGTGACCTGATGGCCTCTATTACAGGTTGCACTTTCCAAAACTGGTCCTTGCTGGCTGGGTCCTGAGGCGCGTTTGAGTCTGTAATGTGTAGCGCGGCTCTTATTCTAAAAAATCGCTTTGCTGTCATGGCTTCAGCTATTGCGGGAATTCTTGTTGAGGCTTGCCAGTACATTCGAATCCTCGGAAATTTTAAAACTACCATGGGCATGAGGAGCCTACAGAAAACTGATTTCTTCCTCACAAGTTCCCAGCACAGTTCCATCTTTTTGGAGCACGTACATTTTAGTGAAAGTTGCAAGGTCACGAAAAAGTGTGGATGAAAAATACCGGGTAAAGTATGTCATAGGGTCCTCTGGCACTGATCCACCTTGAGGCAGATAGGTGCAGTCAGTGTGGTTAGGTTGAAAAGCTTAGGCCACCCATTTGAATGTTGTCACCTTCTTCGACGACAGATCTGGCACTTGTTTGTCCTGCGCGCTTGAAGTTCCTGGCGATGCTCCTGCACTCAGTGCAGTGCTATTTGTGGCAGAAATCTGAAACAAAACACCACATGATTTCCAAACCTCAAAAACAGAAAACAGGCATCATTATCGTATTTTGCGTATCTTCCTCGGTGTGTTCGTCATCGGAGAGATCTGCGTCTGAAATGTCGCCGTTTTGAATTCTTCGAAATATATTTCCGCAGTGTCGTCATCCAACATCCTTCTTTCAACGCCGTGCTTGGAAATGCCTGAAAAGATGAGATATTCTTCATGTTAGTGTGAAAGCGAGGCCGCACACTCCGAAAAGGAGCATTTGGGAACGGCGGACTAAAGGCGCCGTGTCCCCGAACGGGGACGCAAACATTCGGAAGTGCATGCAAGACTTAATACGTTTCTAACAAGGATGACAGCGGTTGTTTCACATTCACGCGACCTTATTTTGATAAAAATATGATAACGTTTTGGTCAGCCTAAATTCGCAACAGTGAAAAATGAAAGAAAACAAAGAGCACTTACTCGTAGCTCCGTAGAAGGTAGTGGCATCCATGTTTCCCGCGCATTTCCGGCAACATTTTGCTGACTTCACGTTAGATGGCGCCACTTGTCCGTTAAGGCGGCTCAGGGGGCGTGTTCTGGCCGATTCAAAACGGCATTCTTGCTTCGACTGTTACACAGCAGGGCGCGCGCGAAGTTCACGTCCTCGGACGGGGACACGGCGTCTGAAGGACGTAGTTCCATGACTTTCCGGGGCTGTGTTTTTTCTACTTTAGAGGCCGCATCAGGATATTGTCACATTAAATTAGACGAAGCAAACTCTAAACTCCGAACAATGAGCACGCCCTACTGCAGCTATCGGTTTCTTCCCATGCCATTCGAAATCGCCTCCGCTCCAAAAATTTCCAAGCAGCAATGTACCGCTCGTTAGATGGATTATCATGCGTGGCGGTAGTTATGAAAGACATATTGATCAGGGGAGAAATAAAGAGGAACATGACTACCACTTGGCCTCCTTTGACACGGTGCCAAGAGAACAATCTTAGGCTGAACTTCAAAAAATGCGCGTTTTTTCAGCCTCAAGTCCGTTACCTAGGCCACACCTTCACCGCAGAAGGCCTGGGAGTAGACTCACAACGAGTCCAAGGTCTACTACAAATGCTAGCGCCCAAGAGCTGTAAGGTGCTGCAAGTATTTCTTGGCATGATTAACGTCGTACAGCGGTTCATTCCCGGCATGTCTGGTGTCACTGCCCCGCCTCGAACATTGCTGCGTAAACACATTGCGTGGGTGCGGCAGTCCTTGGTGGAAGCACCTGTGCTATTTTACTTCAATCCGAGCAAATTTGTGATCCTCTCAGTCATTCCAGCCAATAGGGAGTTTTCGCCGTTCTTATTCAGGAAGGCCGCCCTGTCGCTGTTTCATCTCGGTCGCTCACAGGCGCACAACAGCACTATGCGCAAATTGAAAAAGAGACGCTCGCTATTGTGCACGTTGCACGAAATTCCACGATTACTTTTACGGGCAGCCATAAGTAACCGTTGAAACCGACCACCGCCCTTCGGGGCCGATATCCGCGCCTTTTTCACAAGGCCGTCTGCGCCTGCGCGCCTCTTCCATGGTTGAAAACCAACCACCAACCCCCAGCTGCGCAGGCGCAGTTCTTGGCCACCGCGATCGGCGCAGCCATAGGCCATGTGTAGCTAATATTCGTGACAGGCATATGCGATAGATGACGGTAGCTGCCAAGAACACACACCTTCATTTCACTGGTGCCAAGGACGGTTTCCAGACCGTCCACCAGCGCCTGAAGTCCCAAACGTCGCTCACGACCCCCCAGAGATACGGCGAAGCACACGGCATCTCCAGCCTTGCCACTACTCGCTGCCGGAGAGACGATAAACTAATTGTTTAGAAAAGGAACGATGTACCAGAGCTGAGTCGCCCTGACGCCATGTTGACAGCCACCTAGCATCGTGACCGATTTCGTCACCCTCTTGTCTCTTTAAAACCGGCTTCATATCGGCAATAAACGTGGTTGTTCACCGACTGCCAGCCTGCCTACAGTTCTGGCAGCGAATAAGGAGCAATATCTTGAGCCTAATGCGTTGGCGTTCATTCCTCATCATAACGCTGTAGAGCCAGCGTCGCCTGTGAGGAAACTGTTTAACGGTTGATACGCCAGAATCACAAATGCTTCACGGATCTCATCGTCTGGAGTATTTTTACTGTGCAAATGTTGTAGCTTTCGAAGTTTTAGGCAACTTCATTTTAAATGTAATAAGCCGAACGCTGTACAGACAATTTTCAAACAATTGTATATTTACAAAGTAGGGCGCCTACAATTTTCAATTTCTGAATCGATATTATTCGGAGCGTCATTGGCATGTCATATCCGACTCACATCTGCGAAGCCTATGTTGTGTTCGTCACTGGGTAAGAGTCGAAAATCATGTACCTGTGTTCTCGAAGGTTATAGAGAATCCAAATTCTCAGAAAGCTGTCACAGAGATAGGTGCATTGAGTGGCGCCAGTCTATTCCAATCTTTATTGAAAATATCTTCTGGAGATTAGGCACTTCATTTGTCCAGAGGCTGTAGTCCTTTCAGTTTTCGGACTGCTGATGGAGCGTCATTGCGTACGTGAGGTTCCCTTATCTCCCGTTTCGTCGCGGGCTTAATAGGATGTACAGAATGATCGTACGCTGAACGCAATGTTGGTTTGAAATTAAAAATGGTAAAAACTAAATCCAACATTGTTAAATGCGTGAGCTTAAATGACCACGGAAAAGGAAGCTACAGCGCGCAAAAAATAATTGGCAAATTGTTTTTAATACACAAAAATTCACATTATCTACTACATTTCAAAACGGAGAGAGAGAGAAGGGCTTCTTTTTGGGAATGGTGAAAAGCGGATTCGGCGCGTTCAACTGTCTACTCAGGAACAAGGGGAATTTTGTTTTTCAAAATGGGCACATCAGAAGCAGAATGAGGGAAGAGAGAATGTGGAGGTGAAAGAAAAGAGCAATAGGTATCGCAGTGGGGTCTACAGAATAATTTCGACCGTCTGGTGATCTGGAATGTGCGCTGAAATCACGCAGCTTAAGGACGTTGGTTTTGGTCGAATACCATTTATACTGTAGCTACTCCCCTCTCTTCGTTTAATTGCTGGGGTCTTTATACAGATTAGGGTGTTTCCATTTGCAGCACATCTATAAACATTCTGAAGATATCCTTTTCTGCTTACGGAAAAACATTTGAAGTATCCGTGCGCCTTGATCCAAAAAGTTTCACAGTATCGCTCAAGGTTATTCACGTTGACCTGAACCATAGCCTAATTCGTCGCACAGTCACTTTAATATTTTTTTGCAGTGCCTTCTTGATTCCCTTTCGCATTTGTTGTAAGTCAGGAAAATTGTTCATGGTCAGAAAGTGAAAGATGACTTGGGAAGCTTAAAGAGATAGCACAGCTACCTCTAGTGTCTGTGTAGCATTCATAGCTTGAAATGTCTTAACCTTCGAGAGATGTTTCTTTTTATGAAACTAGAGTTTACAAACAGGCATAATTCCGCCTCACCAGCCCCAAGTTTATGCTTTGAATACCAAAACAATGCATCGGTATCTGCAGAAAGCAGAGATATACTCGAAGTCGTTCCGACTGCACGACAATGTTCACTTCGGTGTTGGAGCCGTTGAGCATAGAAAGCTCGTGCAGACTTCCAGATTTGAGGTAAACCATAAAAGACAAAATTCTTAGTTTAACTTACATGGTTTTGCACCAGAGCTCAAACAGCACAAGAATGGCATAGAATAGAATAGCACAAGGCCACTTCATGACAAGAGTTATTACCACGCACAGGCGATTCACAGCCAGCGGCGGATGTTTATTTAACATGAGTAGAATTTTCTTCGTCGCAGCCAGGATGACACCCGCACTCCCGAGATCAGTAGCTCAATTCCACAGCTACCACAGCTACCGAAACAATTTTATAAGCAGTAAAACGTTTTACTGCTTTTTACTGCAATCAAGCAAAAGATCAAGCAGGGTTTCTGAAACGGTACTCTACTCTCGATCATATCATACCATCAATCAGGTGATAGAAAAATGCTCGGAATATAACCAGCCCTTATACATAGTATTCATTTTTTACGAAAAAGCATTTGACTCAGTTGAAACCTCGGCGCTGATGCAGGCATTGCGAAATCATGGGGTAGACGAGCCCTACGTGAAAGTGCTGGAAGATATATATAGTGGCTGCACAGCTACCATAGTTCTGCATAAATAAAGTAACAAAATTCCCATAAAGAAAGGGGTTATGCAAGGAGACACAATCTCCCCAGTACTATTCACAGCTTGTTTAGAGGAAGTATTCAGAGACTTGGAATGGGAGCAGTTAGGGATAAGCGTAGATGGAGAATACCTCAATAATCTGCCATTTGCTGATGACATTGCCTTGCTAAGCAACTCGGGGGATGAACTGCAAATAATGATTGATGACCTAGACAGGAAAATTAGAAAGGTAGGCTTGAAAATCAATATACAGAAGACTAAGGTAATGTTCAACAGCCTCGGGAAGGAACAGCAGTTTACATTAGGTAGCGAAATACTGGAAGTAGTAGGCGAATATGTCTACTTAGGACAGGTAGTAACCGCAGATCCGGACCACGAAAAGGAAATAACAAGAAGAATACGATTGGGATGGAGCGCATTTGGCAAGCACTCGCAGATTATGACTAGCAGCTTACCGGTATCGCTCAAGAGGAAAGTATACAACAGTTGCATCTTACCTGCACTTACGTATGGGGCTGAAACGTGGAGGCTAACCAAGAGGGTTCTACTTAAGTTGAGGACAACCCAGAGGGCTATGGAACGAAAAATGGTAGGGGTAACATTAAGAGATAGAAAGCGTGCAGAGTGGGTCAGAGAAATAACTCAAGTTACCGACATTTTAGTAGAAATTAAGAAGAAGAAATGGACATGGGCAGGACATGTAGTGCGAAGAGAGGATAACCGATGGTCGCTGAGGGTAAAAAACTGGATTCCAAGGGAAGGAAAGCGTGGCAGGGGCGGCAGAAAGTTAGGTGGGCGGATGAGATTAGAAAGTTCGCAGGGGTCAAGTGGATGCAGCTAGCACAGAACCGGGTTAAGTGGAGAAATATGGGAGATGCCTTCGCCCTGCAGTGGGTATAATCAGGCTGATGATGATGATGATGATGAAAACTTTTTAATCAATACAGTCACACATGCGGAGAATCTCTTATGTGCAGTAGATTCCTGTTAATGTAATGCAGCATTCTGGTGTTCTTCCGAAGTCACAGAATATAATGCCATTCAATTTATGTTTCAGGAAACGATACTTCCCCGGTTCAACGCATGACCCTAAAATATTCTGAAAGTGGCTGCAGCGTCTTCACACTAACAAGCCTGGACGAGTTCGACGATGAAGGTACACCGTATGCAACATAATTAACGGCTTTATAGATTCCGCATTAATTTCGTTTGTTCTGAGATTTGTAGCCCTTTTGGATATCACAGGGAAAGATAAAATTGTTCATGCAAGTGTAATTTATGCTGTTACGTAACTGTCTTCTCTGAAGACAATTTTCAGTGAATAGTTAGCAAATGAGGTCACACCAAACTCTTCTCAAGCAGCAGTTGGTACATACCACTATTGGACACTGCACTACAAACATAGAGGTTGTACCACTTGCCTGCTCCTCAGAAAGTGCTCCTATACAACGTGGCAGTTTGTTTACATACGATTAATGCGTTTTGCCAAGTATAGATACTATTTTGTTATGCCTGAGCAAGTTGACAATGATGACGTTACAGTAAACATGACGCGCTGCCAACAAAAAGGACGGTAAAGTATTGTGAACATATATTTTCGCTTGTGCTACAATTTTAGATTCTTAAATTTGTAGCATTTTGATATTAGGGTATCTGTTCCAATATTTTCAAGCGGTTGTCTTGGCTGTTTTACTAATCCCTTAAAAATGAACATCGCTAAACATTTTTGGTAAAAAGATGGAGAGGTGGAAAAAATATATACGGAGTTTAACCTTGAGAATATTGTAATGCTGCACCTCTTTTGATAAAATAGGCGAAAAACAATGAACACGATGATCGATGATCTTCAAAAGATGCGAGAAACATTTGATGGCTGTTCGTCTCACAATAAAATGGAACATAGACGTTAAGTAACTTTGAAGGTATAAAAAACGCTTTAGAGCATGGTGAAACATTTTTCTCATATATGCGGGTTGGGTGTGGTTTACTTTTGGAAGAGGATGTAATGATATCTTGGGGCTGTTGTGGCTGTCGCTGCTGGGCGGCTAGCTCCTTTTATGTAGATGGAGAAAGAGAGGACTGTGACTGCTTCTGATTAGCAACGCTGTTTTTTCATTGTGTAAATAAATTGGCTTTGTCTTTTTACATGTGCCAAGTAGGACCTTTGTGAGAACATTGTGACATGTAAGCTAAGATAGCAAGGATGGTCATAGGTGGGTCTTCAGCGCAGGAGAGGCTTATTTCGCGGATGTTTCACAAGAACGAAATTTGTTGCGTTTACACATATTCCATTTTGGCAGCTGCCATTTTTCTATCAGAAGATGTAGGAAAATTCACTTTTTTATATAGACGATTTTTGTTTCGATGCCTGGCCGCAGCCATCTTAGTTAGATGGTGGCGCCCCGTGCGAGCCAAACTGAAGAAGCCCGTTCCAGCTCCTCTTGACGCTATCTTCGGCTGTGCTGTGCCTATTGATGCTGCGATGCGGCAGTGCAAAAGTGCTGTTTCGCAGTGCTCGTGAAAGATATCCGACACCTTGGTGCTAATTTGCGTTTTGTGCGAGCGCCAGCAAACCGTATACCACCCGCTTGGTATGGCGGCAGCTGTTGAAAACAGCACTAGCGGCCGGGCGACTGCGAAGGACTGCGCTCCGCTACCGCAGGCCGAACTCGTCAGATATAACTGTGAGGATGTATCTGTTTGAGGATTTATCTTTCACGAATACATGTATTTTTAATTATATTTTATAATCGCAATGGTAACAGTACACACATACACGCAACGAATGAAACGTATGGGCAGCTACCGAACACGAAATAGATACTAGGAAAGATGCTTTCCAGTCATCGCTGCATTGATTTAATGTGAAGTGCTACCCATGTCTTGTCGTGTATTTCCTCTCGACAGTGCATATTTATATTCGATATTCCGCTGCCTTTATTTCGCATTAAAGGTGTGGACAGCGTTCACCGCGGCTACGCCGGTAACCTCTGCTATCGCGCACCGAGATTGGAAAATGCATGCATGTCTGTGGTGCGACAGCGACCGAGTGCGAAAAGCATAAGGTCGAGCTGCCCTGCTTCAACTATGTATACTTTCAAGTTAAACCACTGTTCAAGAACAGCACATAAATGTAGTTTCTAAAGTACCATCCGTCGATGTTTTTATGCAGCCTTAGTGTACGTCCCTTCGTAGCAGCAACGTTTGTAAGATGTATTGTTGAATAACATGGCGAAAAACGTGCGCTCTCAGCTGCACCATGAACGCATTAAGACGACAAATTCGCAGCACCTACAGCAGCGCTTACGAAAGCGGCACCGCCCACTGGCGCGGCGGACGACGGCACTCTCGCCGAGAGCTACTCCCTAGTTGTTGTTAGGCCTAAATTGTTTCGGATTGAAGGCATATCTGACGACACATTGTAATTGCTGAGCGCTAGAGTAAATGGTCTCTTGTTCAACTGCTTTGCTGGTGATGCCATTGTATCAGTAAAGAAAAGATGTAAATTTCGCTGACGCCTTAGCAGCGGAGCCAGCGTGCAGACGATCAGGCGCGCCGCACCAGCGACAGCTGGCTGTGTTGAGAAACGTATTTTTATTGCAATTATTAGCAACACGGTATTAGTCAGATCCACAAGAAATAATTTGTTTTGGTAGTCGGCCTATCGTTTAGGTGAAGAACATATTTTAGCCTGCTCTTCTGGCTCTGGCGTACAATGCTCCACACCCCAACTGCATGCCTAAAACGATAGACTTAAATCCTTACCAAACAATGCTCACTAAAGGCTCATCTGGCAGATCGATGATGCACTATGTACGCACCAAAATAAAACACTACAGTAAGCTTAGACTACATGAAGCGACACCAACGCCGGTGTTTGAGGACACGAAAGGGCTCACTCGACCACAAGAAATATTTCTCAACAAAGTAATAACAAACGCTGCTTACACACCGCACATACTTGACAAGTGGTTTCTCTGAAGACACGAAACACTCAAACACAACATATGCACGCACTGTCAGGAACAGTGTACAGCAGACCTAGAACATCTTATATGGCAATGTTCATCGTTTTCACGAGGAAGAAACAAAATTACGCATATTCCACACGACGACATGCCCACATTAGCAGGTCAGGTTATATCAAGCACGCAAATACAACACTCCATTGCTACATACGGCAGTGAGAGCGGCCTGCTTCGAGTAGTGTGAGAGAGGTCGACTTACAGCGCGAAGATCGGCCGCATGGCAATCAACAAGCAACAGCTTGAAGAACCGTTAAGACGAAGACGTTACACTCCCATCCCTCCTAACTCCCCAAGAACCCAAACAGCGGCCGAGAGCCATCCCTTCCTTTCAATAAAGGCTTCATTCGTTCATTTATTGCAATTATTAGCAACACGGTATTGGTCAGATCCACAAGAAATAATTTTTTTTGGTAGTTGGCCTATCGTTTAGGTGAAGAACATATTTTAGCCCGCTCTTCTGGCTCTGGCGCAAGAGATCCACCGTATTGTTGGCGCGGAAGGCTTGCGGAAAGTACGGCCTGCCCGGTCCGTCATTGGTACTAAGTCTGTCTGGCTTACACAAAACCTTCATAGGCGAATTAAGTTAAGATAGAATGGAAAGCAGTGAAGCAGAAACATATTCACAGCCGCACTCGCACTGTTGCTGCATGCTTCCCGCAAACGCTCTCGCTAATCACCTTGCGATTTCTTTGATTATTTGTGCAGTCCACGAAAACACAGGGCTGTCCAGATGACATACAGTTAAAAAGGGTGCTAATAAAGGTATTTCAATTTCTGAAACGGCAAGATACCGAGGTGCGAGGCCGCTCTGCTATGCATGAAGCGTGCGAAAGCACAGACCACTCGGTACTGGCAACAATGAGCTGGTGCAATGAATCTGGTTAGATAGTATTTTCTTCCTCTCCTGCTTGCTCTCGGCAAAATGATCTATATAGGCCACAATTGTAAATAAAGAATTCATGAGGAACAAACATATCTTTTATAGTGCATGAAATCTGTAGGCATTTCACACTATCCTTTTGACAGCAATTGACTTATTCTTCTAAAATACAGGTATTAAAATTTTATGTAATAAAGTGTCTTTGCAGTTAAAAATGAAAAAATTTATAGCATGATATTCTTCTTTATGAGCTAATACGGCATCCATTATTGATCTCCTCATGTGGTTATTTATTAGAAATTAAATACATTTGTTTACTAAGCTCAGTTCCGTTGGCGTTAGTATCGCTACGCATATAACCACATTTCTAATTTCCTCCAGATTGTGAAATGTATATCCGGAACCCTGATGCACGTAATTTACCGCCTGAAGACTGCAACAAATTTTTCAAGAAAAATTGCAAGAAGGAAGTGTTTATACCATACAAGAAATCCTGTCAGAAAAGAAATTAGAAGAGTTGAATAGAACTGTTTTTACCAACTTTATTTCTACTACATGACCTAACCAAGACATCAAGAGGGGATGCACGGCCTGAGATGGCACCTTGGGGCAGTGTTTGAGAATAAAATCACTTTGTTAGAAGAAATCTGCAAGAAGGCTTCATCTCCCTAATTATTCACTACTTTACCAATCATCGTCTTGAGCTCGCATCGTTGAGTTCGCTCCACCACTCCCTATCTAGGTTTCCAATAACAGGCAATTCCAACATTGGACTCAGCAAAGCTCTAGTATCGCAAGCTGGCAAGAGCTTAGCCTCAACCGACTGGTTTTGGCCTTCTGGCGTAATAAATTAGCACGTGAGTGCATGTCATGCTTCTCATACTTCTTTGTGTGTCTTTGTTGAACTTTTATCCGCCTTATAAAAGCTCTGCACCCTGTGGCCAAAGCACTAACTTAGTGAAAATACCCCACATGAATTCCAAACACGTTTTATTGAATATGGAGATATGCCATGCGAAATTTATGGTAATACGGGTGATATGGACAATAGGGGCTTGCGGGTAATATGGGCATACAGAGTTTATGGGCTATACAGGTATTAGGACAATACTGGCAACTTGGATGATACCGGCAGAATAGGCCATGTGGAATTCTTGGCCACATGATTCCTATTCTCTTGGTGACCATTGGGCAGGCGTTTGCAGGAAAAGAGAAGGCCTTAATATACTGCCCCGTTTGGTACGATTTTTGTATATCATTAATGTACATATGCACCTCTATTTCTTTATCAGCATAGATTGTACATTTAGTAAAATTTTAACGCATCTGCAGTGCACATCTTCTGCAGCAGTTGCACAGAGGGACATTACTCGGATTCTTACTGAAGTGGCCAATCTATCAGAAAGTAAAAAGCAAGAAATGTATTGAAATTATTAAGTACCCAATTTAATTAATTACATAGGTAAATTGTTGAAACTGGTCAAGAAGAAACAAAAGCCCATCTCAAAAGAATGAAAAAAATCTAAACTAAAATGCATCCAGTCTCTATGGATGTGAAGTTTGTGTGCTATGTTTATGTAGAGAACCACCATTATTGCTAAAACGTCACTATCATAGTTGAAATTCTCACTGTTATAGCTGCCATTTTATGAAGGGTTAGGAATCTTTTGGAAGACTCATGTGTTCATCTTTCAAAAAGCAGTGGCATGAATCATCTGTCACATTCATGTTCCTGTGTACCAAAATGGCCCAAGGCACCTTTACTGCATTCTGTAAAGAAGGGTCCTTTGGCTATGTCAGTAGCCACTGCCACCTACCCAAGCAGCCCGCCACCACTTGACCGAAGATGGTCCATTGTCGGAAAACTGGGGTATCAATATCAGACCCACATTGACTCTAGAGTATTCATTAAATTTTCTATCGCTAGACTATCGTTCATGCTAATATCGGTCGATCATACGGATATGTTGACACCGCCAATATGGGCTTGCTGATGGGTAAGCACTTTATGGCTGTTTGCGGCTTCATGTCATCACGAACCAGTCCGCACAATTACAGTCGTGCCCCGTTAATATGACCCCCGTTAATATGGACGACCCGAATTATGAACAGTTTTTCTGGGGACGAAACCTTTTCAATGTATTTATGCCTCGTTAATATGGAAACTCGCTGTTCGGACAATGGACAGGGGAAGAATGCACGCGCCCCATTTGGGCCCATGTATTTTTGTCTCGTTAATATGGACAGTGCTTGAAAAAAAAAGCAGAGGAGTCTGAACGCAAGTTAAAGAAGGGCGCGTCGCCCGCGAACCTACGCGACAGCCGATTGCAGCCGATAAGGCGGGGTGCCTGAACGTGTCCTGTGGGGTTGGAAAGAACCAAAGCGGGCTTGTCGCCGTTGTGAGGGAAGGGGGAGGGGCGGGTGGAGAAGAACGTAAGCAGCAAACCGAGGGTCAGCGTAAGAAAGACCCCGACAGCGTGGAACTAAGAGATTTCTGGGTGCAGCGGAAGTGCCGCTGCAGTCGGGAAAACAGCAACATGTGGTTGCAATAAATTCTGCTGTACGTGAACAGAGACGCCGGTAAAAGCGTAAGAAAGAAATGACAGAAAGAAAGACAAGTGCCTACAGTGGCGCTGTGAACTGAAGTTTTCTTTCCCAAAGCGCAATGCGTGTTCCATGAAGCCGTTAACGGTTTTCGGTGAGAGTTAAGACACACTCACAAAGTAGAGCGACAAACGAAAGGCGACGTACGAACACGCAACCGGGACCGGGCGTCCCGTCCTCGACGCGCTTCCCTCTCATGCTCCTGGTTTTCGCCCCTGTTGCGCTGCCGAACTGTCAAACTTTGCACACTAGGCGGTCCGTATGTCGGCTTCGCTTTCAGTCAACGATGCGGCCTTGACAAGGTCTGAGCTCTTCGTAGTCGGCTAGCCGTCGTTCTAAACTGTACTTCAGCTTGCAGTGTTTCAAGCAGTCAGCTTGCAGCGTGGGAACACATAAAAACGGCGCCAAGAAGATGGGATGTTCGATAGTCCTCTGCACAGTAGCGTGCCAACTTGACTCCCTTGCTTCCTTACAGAAACAGTACAAGGCAAAAGAAGAAAGAATCAGAAAAACGGAAAGGCAGAAAGGTTAACTAGGTAAAAAAGTGCACAGCATCAGGAGCCTGTAACCCTCAACTTGAGTCTGGCTTTTGGCATGGCGGGAGTTAAACGCAAAAGAACAGAGCTGAACGTAGGCGCGAAGAAATCTGAATACAAGCGGCAAAAGCCATCTCAGCCAATCCAAGCTGCGAGGGACTAGTATCGACAGCTCAGCTATTTCCTCGCCTCAGGAGAATATCAAGCTGCTACTTAGCGGCTACTTTGCTCAGTGAAGAGGCCATTTTGGAAATGGCGGTAGTAGAGTAGAGAATCAGACGCTGATTCATCGGCCAGTGAGGAGTTCGTGCTCGAAAGTTCGACCAACACAAAGCCCAATATCATGGGTGTCATGGTAAACGAGTCGCTTCAGACTACACTACAATTTTTTGAAGACAACAATGACAAGAGTAATGCACTCAAAATTGCCGGTGTTCTGTGAAATTTTGAGTCCAGTGCACACCGTTATGTACAAAAGCAGTCGTTAATTACAATTCTCTTTTCTCAATAAAATTCTTTTTGTTTTTATTCATGACTCGTTATTATGGATGACTCGCTTTATGGACAGTTTTGGTCGGAAACCAAAGTGTCCATATTGCCGCGAAACCTGCAAAACAGTATTTGTTGTTTTTTAACAGCCGCCGGCATACAGGCTTATCACTCTGATTCTGGACCGCGTATCAGTTCTGTAATCTTTGTTTGTTACTGCTCGATGTCGCGAGTCACACCTTTATCAGTTTTGTCGTAGCGCAAGACGCACCGAGATCTGTCTGGAAGGTTCCGGCCACTCGGGTGTCTTTCCACAATGTTCCAGCCCGTGCTGGTAGCTGTTTGCGACGTTATCTAGATTGTTCTGTGCAGCCTTTAAATTGAGCGTTGCCGAGTGTGACGGGCATTCTTTGTCCGACGACCGACGAGCACGTTTGTTGCTATCGCCGCCGCCGAGTTGCTTAGTTCTTTTTGCGGGCGCAAGTCAGCCCAAATAAAGAGTTTCTTTAGTGCAATCATCGACCCCCTTCATTTGTGTCGTCGACCTTGTCACCACTACGTGACAATATTAACGAGGCACGACTGTATATTCGAACGAATGAGTTTAAAGAAAGGTTGCGTCCCTTTAATGAATGGTTGCATCAGATGGAGCATCAAAAAATGTGCGATAAATCGAGAGGTGCATTTGTTGTAATTATTAAATAACTACAGCCAATATGTCAATCAGACGTCGAAATAGCCGGAAGGGGTATGTCGGTGCCCAAAGGCGGTCACGTGGCAGCTGACGTCAGTTACATAGACCTAACTTCCGATAGCTCAATATTTGCAATGTTTGAACGCGATCTTGGGGGAAAGAGAGTGATTTGCGTGCGCAAATGGGCGGGAATGGTAGGAAGTTTTGTGAAGAGAGGTAATCAACCAACTGAAGTCTGAAAAATACCGAGAACACTGCAGAACCTGCAGTGCACAAATGCCAAATATTGAGCGTTGCTACTGCACACGGTACATCGCGCAACCCTTGTCGAACATAAGCAGCCTTCTGTCGATAGCACGGAAATTCACCGGCGTTGTAAATTGGCCTGCAGGAAAGGAAACGCGCAGTATCTGCCACCCGTGCTATCCCGCTTACACATCTCGCAGACCACACAGCAACGCTCAGGTTTACGATTTCTCCAGTGTACATTCTGTAGTGATCTCGGAAACGTTTTGTTACCTTCGCTATTCATAGCCCATGGAGGGCCGTCTCCCTAATCCATTGGCATTCCCAAAGTTGGCAAACCATCGGCTTTTCTTAAACGGCCTATCGCAGGATAGATATGACAGGATTTAGTTCCATTATATACCTTATAGCATATTGACTAAAACAGAACTCGCCGAAGTCACAGACGAAAAAGAAAAAGAAAAACAAAACATAAACACATTGACGTTTCGGCCCCACTACGGGTGCCTTGTTCAAAATGGAAATGAAACGAGAAGGGCCGTTGCTTATGAAGTTAAAGTGTTGCGTACAAAGTGCATGTATGTACTTTGATTTCCCCGCGTAGATTTCCCCGCGTCCTGTTTATCGCTTCGCTTGTCATTTGGATGTGTTATATAGACCTCCGCATTCGATAAGCATTGTAGAGCCTTGCAGCAGCTTATCCTGTGCATGGCTATGGGACTTGACAGGTTGTAAACAGCGACGCAAAAGTATATTTTTGTGTCAAACATTTCATAAAACTTTTTGTAACCAATATAAACGTATGCATAAATTTGATTCGAAAGGATTCAGAAAAAAATATTTCTTTGACTCTTAGAACATGCCCTAAGTGGCTGCTGGCAGAATACCCAAGTGACTGGAGGGTTCAACTTCCGGCTATCCCATGGGAAAGAAACAGTCTTTCAATGTCCAGTGTATATTCATTGAACAGCTATGTCCATTGTGTACCAATTATTTAGCTACGTGCGTTTTAAAGTAGCCTAACGCTTACCAGTATTAGGCTGCCCCTGGATGTGCACCCAATGAACAGAGGAACAGTTCTTTATCGGTTGCTCAGGTTGGCCAGGTAGTTGGCGCTACGCTGCTATTAGACACCCTGCTTACTTTTGCGCTACTTGGCTAGATTATGCGGCGTTTGCGGAATATCGGTCTTTGCATATGTAGCAGATTTTCCTGGTATTTCTTCTGTTCTTTCTCATTCATCGGGGGACGAAGAAGACGAAAGAAGAAGGAAGCAGCTTTTGGTGCTCCGGATTATTTAGTTTTATCGAGTCCCCAGGGTCCCGTTTGCAAGTGCGTTTGCTCGGAAGGCCCCTATCGTCATCTAGGGACCCTCCGGGGGACATTACTGGCGTCCTGCAACGCTGCAGCGATAATTTGCAACCTTCAGGGCTCAGCTGGCAGCCTGGGTAGGCCTCACAGTTGCTCGAATAACCATGGCTGACACGGTTGCTGTTGCTGGCAACGCTCACCTCCCTGCTGATTCTACCGCGCACCCTCCAGTCACAGCGGACTCTTCCGACAGTGAGGCTGACCTTCCGGTCGTTACGCCTTTCTTGGAGAATTCTGCACCCGAAGTGAATGCTGATTTCCATTCGCATTCGCCTTCGGAGGCGAATTTGACTAATCTGACTACCTTACCGGGCCTCTCCCCGCATCCTGCGGCAATTGAGCCGTGCACACATCTTGATGAACTTCCGCTGGGTTCCGACGCTGGAATTTTGAGGGCACACAAGCTCTGGACATAAATTGGACATAAATTTCTGGACATAAACTGAAGCTTACGCCAGGTTCTGTCATGTACATGCGGCAATAAGGTACTGTCTTTGTCAAAAGTGTAGAGCCCAGGGGGTCTGCTTTTGAGCCACCTCATGCAGCTTGTAATACATTTATAGTGTTCCGAATCACTTGATGGTAAGATTATTTTTGTCCTGCCCTTTCTAATGGGAAGGACCGCCACTAATGCTAAATTAGCGCCACTACACTGCTCAGAAGCAGACCCCCTGGGCTCTGCACTTTTGACAAAGGCTGTACACGGCAGTAATGAACCATGACACCAGCTTAAATGAACTGCAGCAAACCTAGCAATGAAGCAAGATCAAAATGTACAATGCTGGCACTCACTGACAACTGGAAAATGATTGAAAAAGAATATATAATGTTTAGCTTTTAAAATGCAACAGTTAGTAGAGTATCTGCTTCCACTGCAGTAAGAGGGGTCACGTGGTCCCACGTGCTCCTCTGGATCAAAACTGACGCTGTTTGCTCCAGAGGTAGAGCCATCGCAAAATATAATGTGATTTAGAACGTTCAGAAAAGGCAAATGGGTGCAAGGAGTTGATCAAGCTTTAAACCTCAACAATATGATAGCGGCTGTCTGTGTTTACTGACATGATGTAGCTACAAACATGACCACAGCAAATAAGTTACCTGGCAGCATATGTACTGCTTCTCGTAGCGATGTGCTGAGCGTCTGGGAATGCCTCCCGCATCACAGTGGTGATACCGCTTGTATACACCTCCTGGCTTCATCTGAAAATTAATTTTTTTAGATATTACATGCTATGTAGTAGTGACTTCCATGATCTGCTTGCTGAGAGCGAGATTTATGTTGCAGGCAGTGCCACAGTGCATGTAACAGCAATCAAACATAGCTTCAGCCATTTGGCAGCAATCAGAATTCCATGTCCATGTGTCACTTTGGAACCTGCTGAACCCTTTATATTTATATATCTTTTAGCTGAAACCTTTCATGTAATGTGAAATTTCGTACAGTACTGTGACCCGCAATAGATTGTGGGATCTGCAATTTAAGGCTGACGGCACTTCTGCACAAGGCGCGTTTTGCGCATGTATGTGCTTTCTTCCCTATCAGGCATATCACTTCGTTCACATCAACGGGATGTTTTTCAACAATCGCGGCAGGCGTTGAGAGCCCTGCGTTTACCGCGCGTCTGGTTCGCCTGCTGCGATGGGTGACGTAGCTGCTGAGCTTCATTATTGCGATGCACAAATGTTGCATGGATAACCGTTGCCTTCCAAGAGCTGTTGCATGTTGAATATGGACATAGCAGCTTTTTCTGCGTTTCTGTTGGGTGCTTCTTGTTCACATTTGCAAAATGCCTTGGTACAACTTTGTCTTCAAAATGGGAACTGTGTGCATAATATGAAACATTTAACATCTGGGGCCAAAGTATAGGTTCGGGGCTGCATGCATTCTGCAGCTAAGCATTATGATGCAAAATAGAATGGCACTAGTCGAAATGTTTTTATGTCGAAATGCAGAAAGGAGCCTTGTTTCATGCAGCAAAAGAAAATGGCAATAAGCAAATGAGGCATATCACTAGTTCTGTTTTTTTTTTTGTGGAGATAAAAAGCTGCACTTGTTGTAAAAGGGGCCACTTGCTCTTGAACAGAGTTGAAAGGAACAGCGAATAAATTTCCTGCTTGGCTAGCTTCTCTCCTGAAAGATAACATATATTCAGAAGGGTGATGGATTGGGCTAGTTGGTGCTGGTGTGACATATTTTAAAGTGTTTAAAGTGCTAAAGCAACACAGACAGAGAAGTGAACATACTTGTTCTGGCACTTCGGAATATGTCATAACATATTCCGGCAACATTGCGCACCATGCAAAAGGCTGAGGGGAGCTTCACCGTTCATCACACTAGCAAAAGCAGATGCGTGGCAACTGTCACGAGCGGCATCAGCGGCTGCTGCGACTGTCAGCCACGGCGAAGCGAGTGACAAGACTTAGGCATATCTTTTCGCTTGCTTCGCTGTGACTTTGACGCTATCAGGCGATTGCAAAGAATGGACAGGCATGCGCAAAGGGCACTCGGCGCACAATTCCTGGGAGCCTTGACAGCAGATGGCACAGCAATGCAATTTTGCTTTGCTCTGACGTGGGTTGAAGATCAACTGGTAGCAGTGCAAAGATTTTACTAACAGCAATATTAACTTTCTTCTGAAGGGCTGCGAGACCTATGCGTCATTGGGCATAGAGAATTCAGACCTTAAAGAGTAGGTGGCACTCCTGCAAGAGGAGAACAAGAGGCTGAAGACATCGATTGACTTTATTACGACACAAAAAAAAAAGTATTGAAGGTGATTGACTGTAGTAGTGTTATTGCATATAACAAAACGCCGAGGGCTTGGAGAGTTTCTTAGGTTTAAGGTAGCTGGTTTTGTACTTATCAGGTGCGTTTCCTTGAACTGCAGGTAACATACTTTACACAGGCTAGAAATGGATTTGCAGTTCATGTGCGCACTGCCAAGTAAAGGTTTATTCTTCTTCTGTTATAAAGAAAGGATTTTAAACGAAGAAAACAGTCGTAAAGAGGGGATTGGCATGATACCTCATGGAAAAGAAAAGAGCAATGGTAACCACGCAATACACAGTGAAAGAAGGGGGATTTTTTTTCAACTTTCCGAGTCCACTAATGCATGTATGTGGTTGCTCTGCGCTGTCTCAGAAGCTGTTGTAAAAGGCAGGGGTGTGACCAGGCCCAATCATGGTGTCACTCACTCCTGTATACTCTAATACATGGGTATGCTCCCGGGGGGGGCGGGGAAGGGAGGGGAAGCAAAAGGCATGCAGGGGCGTAACTACCTATTATAATGCAGGTAATCCTGATCATCTTGTATAAAGGCTGTAACCTTTGTAAATTTGACTTATTCGCTATTATGGTTTCTTCAAAGCTGTCCTCTGAACCAAATCGTGTGCAGTAAAGTACAAGGTTGTATGCTGTCTTTGCTCCTTGGTCACGTGTTCATGCAGCGCCTTGCCTGCCTGGTGTAGGACTTGCCTCCCAAAAACGGGTTTCAGGCAGTTTCTTTTTTTTTGTTTTTTTTTCAATTTGCTGATCATGATTTCTTTAATTTGTTACGAGCTGATATGGCTATTATCCCTTACTGAATGTTTCCAATTTGTGTGCAGTACTATGCATGTAAAGTGAAACTATGGACTGGTTCCTTCTCTGTTGCGGTTGCTTGCCCACCCTTTTGGGACACAAGCTTCAAGCAGCCGAAACCAAAGGGCCTGTTGGGTGCTCATACCTGTACAGCCTTTCTGAAGACCTTTCTTGTATGGGTGAAAGCAGCTTGAAGAGACTGTATCCAACCATGAGTCAATGGGCATTAAGGGAAAAGAGGAAGGGCTCATCAGTGATATGCCATGCATGCATCATATTTAAAGCAACTTGAAAAAAAAATAATGGTAAGGGATTTGACATAACCATCATGCTGTCAGATTCAAAGCACCTCATGAGACTATGAAGGAACATAAATGTGACTAGCAAACATGCTGAGCTTCGTGGAGTGCTCATTGGGGCTTGGCTAGGATATTCACACTTTTTGCATGAACTTATGTGTCAGGCAGTTAGGGCATTGCAAAAATGATTGGCTAAAGGAGCAGAGAAATGCATGCCCGGTATTGCGTGCTCCAGGTAACCTTCCATTGCCCTCGTCACAGTGTTGTTCCAAGGCCAGCTTCGAATCTGCTGTTCTGGATAAAATATACTACAGCTTCTATTACAAGATAGATATGACTGTAGTTGCTGCTGCACTGAGTCCTTGAAGGTCCATGATATAGGTGGAAAGGATAGGTTGCATGTGACTTTGAAAAAAAACAGGTGAATAATTGGAACTCTCAATGTGATACAAAATTTTAGTCCAGAAACCACCTTGAAAGCAGCCTTTGGCAGAAGAGTTTAGAAACGGTAGTTTTCCAAACAGTTGTGATCATGCAAAAAGTACAAACTGAGAAAAATGAGTTCAAAGATTTCAGAATACACTCTTCAAGTTTAAGGCCTCAATTAATAGATCAGAGTGGCCTTGTACATACATTGGGCTATCCTTTTGAACAGGACACCACTATGTAGTGATTGCGTTTATTTGCATTTTTTCCTCAGCTTTATAGCGGTCCAGCGTCCTTGTCTGTGCTCGTGAAATTTTTTGCTTGCTTGGTTGCGGGGCGTGCATCTTTATTTAGGCTGCTTATTGTATCATCGGCTTGATGAGCACTTCGGTTAACCAGGCTCCCATTGGTTTGAGAACAGTTTTCGAGGGTTACATACCTCGGTTTAGTTTAAAAAAAAAGGAGCTTCTAATTCGGTTTTTCAGCCAATCTGCTATTACGAAAGCCTAAATTATGCCTCTTCTTCCTGCTCTTTCTTTTAACTCTCTGCTGCATTCGCTATTACAGGTCAGTTTTGGCCCGAGAGCGCGAAGAATAATTCTAACTTGGCGATACACTCTGCGTTCAGCTCTTTGCCCGCTATGCGGCTGCGTCTTGAAATCAGTGCTCATAGGCCTTTTGGTTGTGAGTGCACCCCACCTCGCAAAAATAATAATCTTAATTTTTTCACGGCGCCGTGATAACCAAAATTTGGGAGAAGTTTCTTAATGCAAAACATCAAAAATCTAAAAAAATTTTTGTGTGAAAATTGTGAGTTTAGCATAGTGTCCCCCTTTCAGTTGGTGTCACTAACACCGAATATACTGGCGATCGAAAATTCATTCTTGCCTGAGCTGCCACACTATAGCCTGATGCAGCTAAAGTCTGCAGTGAAGCTCCATTCACATTCAGTCCAATTGTACAGAATTCTTCCAATAAGAACCTTAATGCAAACAGAATGAAATGCTCTAAAATTTTGATGTCTTTAGCTAGTTTAATCAAATCAAACATTAAAAAGTTGATTTTGTTTACTATATGTTGCATAGATGAACTAACTTGCTCGAGTGAGTGAAGAAGGTAGTGTGAATATAGCTTTTTTGATTATCATATTCTTGCTTTTGACATAATCGGGTGATAAATTTAAGCAATTTCCTTGATTTTGTGGCTCGTAAAGATGTCTGCAACAAAACATAAAACAAATATATAAAGCAAATGCCACTGCCCACTGAGTTCCACAGAAAACCTAAGTTTTGGAGCTGCAGGCTGTAAACAAGGGGTGGTAATACACATGAGCATTCATACCCAGTGTTGCTGTTACCCAGCAAGTGGGCAGGAAGATGAGATTTTTAACACAAATTAGAGTGACCAATTGGAAAGAGA
Organism: Amblyomma maculatum; assembly: GCA_023969395.1. Taxonomy (NCBI): domain Eukaryota; kingdom Metazoa; phylum Arthropoda; class Arachnida; order Ixodida; family Ixodidae; genus Amblyomma; species Amblyomma maculatum. The sequence continues at coordinate 44,686 of JAJIZL010028998.1, forward strand.
TGCACAGCCACCGTTTCAACAAAAGGACTTGTTTTCATATTTGGTGATGGTGGTGAAAACTTTTATTGTCCGGAAGAGGCGACACCGGAGCTCCGGCACCGCTCGCAGGCGTCCAGGGAGCCCGATGTCGTGAAAGGAAATCACCATTGAAATGCTGGCTAGTGGGTGTACACTCCGGTCACATATTTTATTATGTGCTCATTGCTATGTCCTTAGCAAAACTTATAAATTGGTAAAATTGGTAGTAACTAAGTGCACGAGCCTGCCACGCTGCTTTAATGCAGAATACACTTACTTTTCTTTCGTGTTTTACTTTTATATTCTTTCTTCGTTTCTCAGAATGAACATAAAGCCATCAGAGACATTCGGCTCTTGTCTGGAGAGCTGCAGGCAGCTGGAACTCCAAGGTGTGGCGGAGGTGAAACACAGGTGCGTAATTGTTGTGCATTTGTAAAGCAATGGGGAGATCTGAAAAGTGTATAAAGAAAAATTTTGCTTTGACTGGAACAGTTGCAGGTGTGTTATGTAGCATTCATGCCACAAGCTTACTGCAGCAAGATTTTAACTGTTTGGTAGCATTTTGACTTGTGCACGGCAGTGTGTTATCAAATATATGTGGCTTTTCTGAAGTGGTGCAAAGTAAGGATGGTATATGTAGTTGCTCCATCCATTTAGTTGTATGGTAGCAGTGTGCCCAACAGCCTAAACACACAGTATACTTGATGACATTTTCTTGCAGTGGAGTGTAAGATGCGTAGCCTAAACATGCCCCTGGCTAATTCACAGTGGAATATATACTCTCTTTGCAGTTCTTAGTTTTCTCCTATATTATGGTATGTTGACATCTGTTATTCGATACATATTTTGAATATAACTGTCAACCTTAAATGCTAGAGAGTTGAGGACAGAAGCTTCCTTGATTACGAGGAATTTGCTAGGCGTATTTGGTTGCAAGAGCCTCCTATTGATGGTGCCAGCTACACCGGAGTGAGGCAGCTGTCAGAGCAGAATGCCTGGCAGCCAGGCGCACTGTGGTGCAGCCAAACTGTTTGGCCAAATGACAGTTATGGAGTGCCAATTTCAGCTTTCGCAGAGTATATTATCGCCAGTGTCATTTTTACTTGACTGCAAAGCACTTTCTCGTAAAAATTGGAATATGTTGCTGTGTATTGCTGTGATTTACTTGGGTTGCGATCAGGACAAGTCGAGTAAGCCTGGTATGGTGCTACATGGGTTTAACGTTCCAAAGGTTATAAGGGTGCGGGTACAGTACACTTCACTTATAAGTATATTGAGAAAACCGGTAAATCCAATCGCTAACCAATTGTTATTATATCTGGACTGAAAAAAAAGCACACACCCACGTATCGATCTTCCCATGCATGTAGGCTTGCCTATTTACCAGCGATAAGTAAATTGGGTTGAACAACGCTAAATTAAAAGAGAACTGAACACTTTATTACAGGATACATCAATAGCCATAAAATAACTTAGGCATAATCAAAAAAGTTGGAATTGACAGCCACTTGAGCAGCAGCTGAAGCTTGACAATCGCTGTGAGCACTGCTTTCAGTAGTGCATACGCTGGCAGCAGAAGTTTTTGCGTGCATGAAACCGATTAGCGACTGGATGAGTTGCAGGACATCGCCTGCCTTGATGGCTGTTAAAATATTAGAGTGCGAATGCCCGCATTTTTTCAAAAGGCTTCCAATTTTGAAACGCTGTCAGAAATCGCAATCAATCTGCCGTTTCATGTTGTATTATGCCGTGAATGGGGTTGGTGCCTTTTTCCACGGAGGCACAATCGGCGATGGCGATATGGCCACACCCTCTGCGCTGCAACAGGCAGCGTCTGCAGTGATGATAGTGCTCATTTCCTAACCACACGCAGTTGCGCTCGCGGATTTTTCCACGACAGTCCGATTTCGCCGCATATGTCGAGTTGTCACGTCATTCTCTCCTTAGTCGTTCATTTTTTATTAAACATTAAGACAAATTTGCGTCGTAAACGTATTTTGGGCGGCGATAAAGCTGTCGCTGTATCCAATGCACTGCCGATGATCGTTATATCTGGTTATTTTTACATCTGACTAATGGGAAAACTGATAAATCTGAAGAATTTGATCGTTATAAGTCATATAGCTTTATAAGTGGACTGAAGAGTATTACAAACCTCTGAATCAAATTTAATTGCCTTGGTTCCTTATTGTTCTGACATCGCACAGTGCAAAGGTTTCTTTCATTTTGCCTTTATCGAAATACAGCCACTGTGGTTAAGATTACAACCTCTGTCAGCAGTGTGCCAAGCGCTTTAACCATTGGGAACCTGCCTGCTTTGGGTCTGATTGGCAGTAATCATGTTTGCTCAGTCTTATGATGGGTGCAGTGACATGTGCTATCAGCGGTTAAAGTAAATTGAATGCAAAAATGGCTTCGAGGTGTTTTCTGTGAATTACAAAGAGCAATTTTAGGGGCAATAGTATTAGGTGTTTAGTTGTAATCGAGGAATTAATTTTCATTAGCATCCATCAAAGTGCAGCCATGCAGTCATTGAGGAAAGCTAACAGCTTGCACAGAAACTTCATAGTCGGAAGAAAAATTTGTTATAGTCTACCACTTTAGTGAAGTCGCTTTGCAAATGAGCTAACATATAATCGAGCGAGGCTAAATTAATCGACAACTTGATACTGGGACAATTCCTACAATTTGCCTGATGTCTCTCAATAAGCTGCCTCTGCCCATGCATGAATGGTTTTTGTGAAACAGGTAGCGTGAAACCTGCAGCTGCATCATCGCCCGTGTGACCATCACCTGCCACACTAGCACCGTCTGCATCATCGACTCAAGCCAAAGTAGCTGTGTCTGGTTACATTTGTAGTGCAAAGTCATGGTCTTTGATGTCATGGTGCTATCGAAGCCTGAGAGATACTTTCACTCCTTGCAATCTTATGTCTGAATTTCTGTGCTTTATGACAGCGAGAAAAGGCAAACATTTTGCATTTAGCGCAGCATGTGGAGATGTCAGCATGTCTCAAGGCAGCAAAGGTGATCGCAATTTGAAACTAGAGCTTAATTTTATTCATAAATGTGCACACAACCCTCCAATAGCTGCTGCTGGAATGAAGGGCCATCAGTTTCGGAACATGTGCTGAGTGGAACTACTCTGACAGATTTTTTGAAACTAGCAGTCTGCTACTGCAACATCTGTGCAAAAGGACTCATTCCACTCTGCCTGAAAGTTTAGCGAAACTTTCCTTCACCTTATGTTTGCAAGAATAAATTCTAAGGGTGCAAATAATCTTTATAATTCAATGACATATTTTTTGCTTGTATCCTACTAGAGCTGCTTCTTCACACACATTTCCATTGCCTTGTCCTTTGACACTTTTGGTCATGCAGTCCATTGATTGGCTTTTTTTTTCTTTTCTACTGTCTTTTCAGTATTGCCTGCTTTAACAATAATGTCGATCTAAGCCGTAGTTTGAAGTCGGATATCTCAGTTGCTTTTTTTTCATGTATACGGCCTATTTACTCAAACGTCTTATGCCCCGCCGGGTTGGCGCAGTCGTTACGGCGCCCGACTACTGTTCCCAAGGATACGGGATCGAATTCCGGCCTCGACGGCCGCTTTTCAGTAGAGACGAAAAGCAAGGCGCCCGTGTGCTGTGCAATGTCAGTGCACTTTTAAGAACCTCAGGTGGTCGAAATTTCCGGAGTTCTCCACTGCGGCGTCTCTCATAGCCTGAGTCGCTTTGGGACGTTATACCATACGAACCCGTTGCAGGGCCCCTTTAATGCTGCTGTCAGCAATAGTTTGCCATTTTTAGCCTTTACCAATAGGGTAAACCATTACTGCTTTGCTAGGTTTCAAGATGTACTGTCGAACCTTTATATAACGAACCGCACTGTAACGAAATTCGCAATGTAATGCATTTTTTATTTCCCAATCTCTGCTATATTGAAAACCATGTGTTTTCTTTTTTTCGCGGTATTATGAAGTAATCTTATGCCGCACTTTTGACTGAACAAAGTCCTCGCGAATTGCATGCATTAGAAGTCACTTTGACAATCGGATGAGAACGTAAACTTTAGCTGAGATACATCACATTTTGCATTTCCCTGACATCGGCATCAGTTTGAGAGGAGGGTTCAATAGGTGAGATTAAGTAGACTTTTTTACGACAGTTGTCTATCCTTCCACCCTTCATTCGTCAAAAAAAGCATGCAGTCAGTCACGATAATGACGCGGGCTTTTAGCATCATTCGCTTCAAATGCTTCAATGATTTTATGGCAGTGGACAGCGCCCACCCCAATCTCTGCGTGATAAAGAGGAGGCAAGGCCCATCCTGCATGGCGCAAAGAAGGGATGGAGGCACTAACGATGAGCATTTTTTATTTGTTGGCGGCATAAATTGGAGGCAAGTTCATTACACATGTAAATATGATACGCATACGTGAGGCCTGAACAATTGCCATGCAAAGGTAGCTGTTCTAGCATGGGTGATGCTTTCACTCTTTGCTCACATGAAAAAAAATGATGTGTTTGCATCAGTTTGCTACCACTCATTATCCTCTGGATGTACAAAACATCTGGTTAGCGCTATTATGGCTATAATCTCTTGCTTACTTCCTGAATTTGTAATTTAAAAGTTCCCATCTACTAGCAGTGTTCCACTAACCTGTTAATTTGGGGAACCAGGGCATGGGAACCTCGACGTAACAAAATTCGCTATTTAACGACATTTTCGGCTGCAAATATGCCTTCTTTATATCAAGGTTCGACTGTACTGGAATTCACTTCTGTAGTCCATAAACTTTTCCAGCTGATGGTGCCTAATGTGCAGTGTTTTAAATGAGTATATTATTTAGCCATGCTTTTATAGTGCCCTTTTCTATACATTTAATATTCAATGAAGTACAATCAGTATACTTCAGAAAAGAAAATATTTGTTAGATGTTTAGGAAGTTGGCTAAAGAGAAGCGAAATAAATATGAAGACTGATCTCGTTGTTCAGAATGTTCAGGTGGGAGACTTCAAAGTTATGCACTCAAAAATTTCAAGAAATGTTTTATAAATGGTTTGTATACAAAATGCAGGACGAGAACACCGAAGACCAGGAAGATATTGGGGGATATATGATGTCCAGGTCGGTGCTGAAAATGTTGGACATGGGGCCGTTGAAAACTCCCAGCACCTATGCCCGGGACTTGCTGAGACAGGTGTTTTCGCCAGCAGAGCTTGTGGGGAAGTCCATAAGCGGGAGACAATCAAACGCCCGCAGAGATAAAGAGGCAAAGCCGCAGCTTGATCCGTTGCGCGTGAATGCTGTATTAAGTAAGCATTTGTGCAACTTTCCACAGTATAAATCTTGGGGTTTTAATGCAAGAGATGTGGTAAGAATCTTGAGCATTGTGACCAGTGTAGATAGAAGGGGTCAGTGGATAGTGCTGGTGGCGTGATTTCGTTGAATGAGCCATGCCAGAATGCTCCATCTAGCTACAAAAGTATTCAGTCTCGGTCGATGTAGCGAAAAATAAGAGCTGCATTGTCAACCTGCAGTTTTGCCGATTGCCCATCCAGTCGCTGATTAGCAACTCCTATCCTATTCCGTAATGCGTTTATACAACCTTTGAGTACTGTCCGACGGCACAGTAGCAAGTGTACTGCAACTGCAGCCTTGTCCCGTTTTTGCAGTATCGTGTTTGGTATGTTAAGTGGGGAGCGGAAAAGGCATGGCTCTAGCTGCGTCGTGACGTCAGACAAGTTCAGATTGCCTGCAACACCAGATGCTGTGAGCTTACTACAACGACCAGTGTAGAAGTGAGGGCAGTGGACGACAGAGCTCTGGCTGAGCGCCACATCCTGGTTATAGCTAGTGATATTTTTTGCACTGAAGCCACTAGCCGATAAAATTTTGGAATTTATCAGCGCTGTAGTAAACGGTCTGCTTTAGAACTGCTTTACTGTCAATCCCATTGTCTCATAATAAGTGGAGAAGATTAATTGTGGTGCCGCCTTAGTAGAGCAAATAACATGTACAAGACCGGGACTCGCCTTGCTTGTATCACATATATCACCCCTTTCAACTTCTTAGCATGGGTCAGCAATGCTCCAAGGTTAAATTTCTTACATTTTGTTTTCTTACAGCTCTCTTCCTTATCTGCTTTCGTAATTTGCCCCCTTTATTTTCGGCTTCTTTTTTTTTTCATTTCTCTCATTTTTTGTGTTCGCATTGAAGTTTCTTGCTGCAGACATCACGTTGGTAGCTCGTGCGCTGTGACTGAGATGCCTTTACTCCTTTGCCCTGTAACTCATTTTCTCTTCTGTCTGAATTTAAACTTAGTGCTTACTTTGCGTTTTGTTTTTGTACTATGTTTGCTTTTGTGGACAGGTTGATTGGTTTCACAGCTTCGAAATGGGCTTATTTTGAACTGCCCTCCTGCGAAGAAAGCAGTGAATTTTACAGGCAATATAAGATTTCTTACGGGTATTATGTGCAAGATAACGTCCTGTGATTAAGGTTGACAGCCACGCTAGATACAAAAGAAGTGTATATTCTTAGCTTCTATATTCTTTATTTACTGTCCGAGTTTCAAAGTTAGCCACTTTGGTTCTATGGTTCGCACTCTCTTTTATTGCAATCACATGGCCTGCTGTGTAAAATGGTTTTTCCCAATCGAACACGGATATATCGAACTAGAAGGGGATCACGAAATAGTTCGATATATCGATAATTCGATATACAGAAATTGTCTTGAGACGCCGCTTGCAATCGTGAAAAATGGTACTGTATTTGTCATGTAATCAACCCACTCCCACTCCACTTTTGCCCCCGAGAATTTGAAAGAAAAAAAAAGCGTTTGTTGGTGGCACGTCCGTGCATTTCGGCTGGCAGCGCGCCAAGGTGCTGTTTAGGAATAACGACACAGCGTGTTTATCTTTTGACAATACTTTTGGTGCTAGCTCCTGTGGTGGCTGGAAGCGAACTTAGCAAAGTGCCTGTGATGGCTTGATTGCACAAACGTGGTTCTTTTATCACGCTGCGCTTGGGGCGGGCGTAGTCCACTGCCACAAAATCATTGGAAAGCGTGATAGCTGCAAATGCCAGCGATGCTGCTGACCGCGTGCGTTTGTTGATTCATGGCTGCATGAATGCACGACTCGCAAAAAAAGGAATGCACTTCTTAACATCCGAAGCCACCATAGCTTAAGCTACGCCGCTCGTTCAACACGAGTACAGAGATGGACGACTCTGGCAAAAAAAAAAGATACCTGCCGTTTGTTAACGCCCACAGCCGCCACTATGCTGCACGTTCAGAACGACGACACAAGACTCATCGCACATCACCCGCCGCATGGAGGGCTAGTCGGGCGCACACTGTAGGCGCCCAATATTCTGTCTGCCACGGGCTGAGCTGGCTTGTCGGCGCATGTGTAGTGTGTGCTGCTGCAAACGAAGACCAAGAAAGAGAGAGGAAGGGGAGAAAGTTCGGAAGACGAATGGGCACACCCTTGCATTTCGTTTTATCGTGTTGTTTCCCTTCTTGCGAACACCACGGCTGCATCTGCTCCGTACCGGCATTTTGCCAAACCGGTTCCCTATGGTTCCTTCACGCACATGGCTTGCAAACGTCACATGCTGGCGCGCAGCAAACAATAACCACAGATGCGCGCGGAAAGGGTGCAGCGTTGCTCTAGATCAGCCGTCGCTTCCCTTCCGCGCGTGGCTTGGAAAACGGGCAAGTGTAATGGGATCGTCTCTTAGGGAGGCGCACCTTCTGGCGCGGAGTTGGATATACGACGTAACTTTCCTATGCTTTCACTTGGGAATTTCAAGGGGATATTTCGTGAGTTCGATATAACCACAACTCAAATTATCTGGGTTCGATATATCCAGTTTCGACTGTGTATGTCGAGGCAAATTCCCAAAAGAATTCTAGCCAGAGCCGGTGAATGTGACCTTCGCTAGATTTCCTTTGGCCCACATTCATATATATGATCTGCTATTCACATCTTTGCATTTTTATGCTGAAAGTAATGATTTTTGCTGAATAAGTACTCTAGATTTGGATTTTACTTTTCCTGAACTGGAGATTTTCGTGATTCAAAAATTTGTCCAAATTCCACTTCAGATGTCTGAGTGGGTGTTTTCTTTGTTATGATGCATAAGGCATTATTATAAATGGATTATCATGTCATATTCCTCTACAACATCTTCTTAATAATTTTTTATGAAACTTCTTTCTCATGCTGTTTAGATTCCAGCTTCAACAGCCTATCTATGACTGATGTCAACGAGTACATGCTAAAGCCAGCCCGTTTCCTTTTAAGAGATGGAATGACAACAAATGTAGAAGCAATGATCATATACAGTTTTCTCATGCCTCTTGTGACCCACAAGTGCACGATGATGTTGTAGCCATCATTGGGCTGTTGAAACAGAAACGGTATAACAGAAGAATTCAATTATAAATGATTTAGCGGTCATGGTGCATATTACTTGGTAATTCATGAATTGTAGTGCCTTCCGCATCCTCGCAGAGAAGAAAATCCTCCGAAATTAGGTGTTTATACTCCTCTAAAGGGCCACTGTCCAATGAAGAACCTTTTAAGCGAAGGAGCCCAGTGTTTTGATCAGGTACCGGAGATGGTCTGTGCAAAATGCTACAATGACACGCGCGCCGCACAGCAATGAAAATACAAATCAAAGCTCTCTCATACTATCCTTCGGGAAGCCAGCTTTCCCGTTTCCTGCGCTGGCCCGTCGAGCCGCAGCTCTGACGTATTTGTCGAGAATGATGTCTATTGGTCCGTCTCGCTGTCTGAGGGTGAAGGATGGGTGTCTACCGCTCGCTGCACGCTTTCCCTCGCCACGCCCGGACTAAATCCATTGTGCGCGCTCCATTTCCCGTTTTTCTTTCTTTTTTTCTAATTTTTTTTTTTTTTTTTTTTTTTTTTTTGCGCGCGCGGAGTGCCACACCGCATCTCCCGCCGAACGCAGAGGAGGAAGGGAATTTGTCTTGCGGAGGCTAGACGACCTCGGGCAGGAGAGTGAAAAACCTTTGCGAGGGAACGGAAGGAGAGAAGCACGACAGAATCGGGTGATTGCGGTGGCTGCAACTGTGTTATTAGTTACTCTTTTCAAACACATTTTGCGGCCTTGCGTTCTGGGAGCGAAGTCTCAGTCACCGGGGAAAATATATTTTCGACCGGAGGGTGAACAGTGGGTCTTTAAAGGGGTCGTGAAACGAAAATGTAGCTGCCCAGTTGCAATTTTCCTTGCTTCAGTAAACATTAGGCATGCCGATTCCAAAATATCTCGTCGAAATATTGCTTCTGCATTCAATAATACCATTCTGAAATCAAAGCATTTTTGCGTTCCTGAAGCGACTATGCGACCCTGTAGGCCAGAATTAGAATTACTCGCCTACGTCATATTTAGCCATTTGGAAACGCAGATATAATCATTATTTTACATAAAATAATGGGTTCCTGTTAAAGTTAGCAAATAAAAATATAGTATATCAATTATTCGCTCACGCAAACGCATTTCTTCAACAATCTGCACCCGGGCAATACCTCGTTACTGTCACGTGACGCGCGGTCGGCGGCGGCGGCGGAGGAGGACGGGTGGTGTCTGCTTCTCGCTGTGCTCTGGAACAGAGCGAGAGGTGACGCTCAAGTTCAGGTTTTCGGTAACGACGACTATACCTCGCTCCGCCGGGTACTCCAAATGACAATGGTTCCATTCTTATTTGTTGTTGTTGTCTTCTTTTTCTTTTTTTGAGAACATTCGTGATGGAGCAAAACGTCTTCAGCAGTCTCATACCACCGGTACAACGTGGTTGTGCGGCCGCTGCTGTAATTTTTTTTTATTCTTGGCGTCAATAAAGATACGATGTAAATACGGTTTCAGGTCAAAGAAATCGACAAGTGTGTTCAATCCGAGTGGTGGGTGGAGTGTTTCAGGAGCGGGCGCCGCGGCGTTTACTCGTAAATTAATTGCTCGCCTCCGCGCTGCATCACTGAGAATAGCGTGTCGAGCTTCGCTTCCTTTATTTCGGCTGGATGACCTGAACTATGGCACTACACGGAAAGCCGGAAACAGAAAAAAAAAGGTCGGTACAATGTACTTGGGTGGCCCTTTCACCCAACGCGTTGTCGCAGCTTTGCTCCCCCACCTTTCCGACGACTCTTTCGTAACCTTTCTACAACGTCTACAGTGCTCAGACTTCGCCTATTTTTCCTGTCACCGTTAGGTTCTGGGTTTAGGCGTGTTGTGCGGGTTTGAGTGCTCGCTATGCCAACCGTGTGCGTCGCGAGATTGCAGCACGGCTTCTCCGAGTGGAAGTAACGTTCGCTTTCACAAGTTTTGGCACACCGATTGGGTTCATGTGTTCGTACTACTTTCTACTGGAAGTCCTAAATGAACCTCGGCGTCATTTGAAGCCTCGGCATGGACCAGAAACAAGGAAAGCTCACCTCAAACGATGCGTCGTACCGACGCAAAACCGCTGGCCCAGTGCATTGGCAAAAGAAGTGTAGGTCGCGTGATAAAGGCAGTAAAAGTAGTTGCAATTTGTAGCCTTACAGATATGCCTATTTGAGAACTACTCGACTCGCAGAAGCCACCAGTTCTATTTGATCGTTTCCTGCCAGACTGCCCTCATAGCAGTAATATGCGCATTTTGGATTTTTTTTATTTTGAACGATACCGTGAGGCCAGCACAACAGGTGCCCCTACCAGCATATCGTACCACCCAGAACAGGCCCCTTGGTTCCACTTTGATCACGTTCTTTCCACAGCACTCTAGTCCCATAGAACCTGATGAAGACTCCAAAGAGGAGGATCATGTTGAGCAGAGCTCAGAATCCTTCACGTCATTTAAAAGACATTTCTAGGGTAAAAATTGTTCACCTCAAAAGCGCTAAAGCCCCACGTCCTTGCATTACAATGGTGTGATTACCAGATCAACCATCCAGGAGAAATGCATTCACGCAAGTGTTATTGATTGGAAAGACGGCTTAAAAGTTTAATATCTGACCTGCTACAGAAAGAGAAGAACAAAGAGGGTCGTGACTTGATTAAAATATATACAGGAATAGTAACTTGCACCACAGTCACGAGTCAAGTCCTGTGTCATGCAAGCAGCAGAAAGCCTGCACTGCCTGTAGAGCTTTCCATTTCTGGCCAACCGGCCAATAAGTCCTCTGAGAGAGGCCTGTTGCCAAAACACTTCAAAGAAGTAACTCGAGTTATTGTTTTGCACGCATATACTGGGACACACCACTAGTACACGCTCCACAGTCTCCGTAATGTCACATGTAGAACATTCTGGGCAGTCCGCAAACCACATTTAGATGCAGTCTATGGAGAAAGCATGCATACTGGCATATCATTGGCAAGTGGGTATGGATCCACTAAAGCACTACCTTGTGGCCTTGAGCACAAGTAGATATAAGGAACTCAGTGATGTGTAGTGCCAAAGGCCAAAGGCTGGTAAGGGTGTGGTGTTGAAAACTTCCAAAAATTTGTAATGTAGGCTTTGAAACTGTGAATGCACACCACTTCTAAAGTGGTTTCCCATAGATGTGGAAAGCCTCTTACCAAGGGGCCACAAGCTCAGCAGCGGTTTGTGGAGAATCATGCCCTAAAAAAAAAAAATGTCATGTTCTCAGTGGCATCACTACAATTGTAGGCGACGCTTGTGGTGATACAGATTTGTGTATACATGGATAGATTTGTAATATTCTCACCAGATGTATACCAGATTAAGTTGCTTGAATCTACTAATTGGTACCATGGATTTCTTCAGTATCCCGAGAACATGCAAACGCACCAAAGGTTGAGCCATTACACACAGAGGTTGGGTGGGGTGGTATGGGAAGTCGTAGCGTGTTAGCATGTGTAATTAATGGCAGCGGAGTGTACGTGAAAAACTGCTGTTCAGTTGCTCGTCATCAGTGGGTGGCAACGGTGTTGTGCAAGTAGTCGTAAATACACACAAAGTGGTTCGTGTGACAATTATGTAGATATTGGGCAGGCACGTGACATTCTGAAGTAACAGCGCAAAACGTGGATGGGAGCACAAGACGAGAAGACGACACAATGTCTCATCGTCTTCTCGTCTCGTGCTCCCGTCCACATTTTGCGCTGTTAACTCAGGATGAAAAATCAACAAGCCCAACCTGCTATTCTGGCTAACATGCAATTGTTTGAGGTGCATTGCGGCAGCCAAGGTTTATCCCAAGCACCTACACTTCTATATACATGTTAAAGAGTACTGGGAGTGGTGCTCATATGGGTGTGTACCATTTTCCTGGCTCGGGCGATCAGATTGCAGGCGGGCTAGCACACACAGCCCAAAGCACATGTAGTAGAAGTTTGGACTGTCGAACCGCGAAGTCTTCAGTTCAATTCCTTCCCTTATATTTTTCAATTTGTATGAGTATCATACAGTCTGTGCTTGTATGGTTAAATTGCGAAGGTGTACATATCACCTGCTCTCCTGACCAACCTAACTCTGCATAAGTATTCACCAAGCAGTTTTCGTTCCATCAAAAGGCTTTCACAATATTCAGCGACAAAAGCAGCTACTCAGACAGCATCAGTGTAGCATTCTTGGAGCTTCGCAAATCTGTGGTTACATTGTTTACTAGCAAAACATGCATGGTATGTAGATATGTGCACTAGGACGCATAAGATGCCGTGACAATGTGGGCTGCCCTTACGTCTACAGCTGCCCTTTAATCCTGTTACATTCTAGCCTGCAGTGAATTCAGCAGCAAGATTTTACAATTAAATCATCCCAACTTTATATTTCAAGACTTGACAACAGCACCGACGAAGTCCATTGTATTACCAGCATTTTGGTGGCATATTCAACCAGCAGGCCAATTAACTCAACGTCATGCAGGTTCTAGTGCAGATGTTTCCACGCAAACTATGGGTATCATCAACGAAGGAGGCTTTACTATACATACCTTTTCAGCACGCTGTTTTATGACTGGTTAAAGTCTGGTACATTTCAAAGTATAAGACACATATTATTGTATGCATGTCTACAGATTGCAGATTATGTTGGCTTGCTTCTGAATGAGACTGAAAAATGCTGAAAACAGTGCCCACCTTTCAAAGCAGCTTTTGCAGAAAACTGTTTGATTTTTCTATTCCCCATGAGCCACTATTTTTCGAGGCCGTGTAAATGTGAGCGCGGCAACTAGAAAATCTAGGTTTGTCAGTGCCACAAGGACCACCACTTTGTAGTAAATTTGGGCATTATCTAATGTTACTAAATGAGTGTTAAAGAGAGACATGTTGCTTTCAAAATAATTTATTGGTTGGCCGCAGGTTCATCAGTGCATACAAAATTTTTAGGCTAGAAGGAAGTTGACCTAGAGCAAGACATCTTTTATTCATGCTTTTTTGCTGCCTTCCTCTCTCCTAAATATACAAATGTGTATATACAGCTTCACAATCATGATGTGTTGAGGTCAGTGCTAAATAAAAAAAAATGCATCCGACAAAGGTATAGTTAGAGATTGAGTACACAAAATTCATTCTAAGTGAGCCGATATATGTCTTGTAGATTCCAAGGGAAGGCAAGTATAGCAGGGGGCAGCAGAAACTCAGGCAGGCAGATGAGATTAAAAAGTTTGCGGGAATCAGATGGATGCAGCTGACAGAGGATCGGGTTATTTGGATAGATATGGGAGAGGCATCTATACAAGCAGGTATATACACAACTGCACAATTATGATGCATTTGCGGTCAATGCTAAAACAAATTCCACCCATCAAAGGTATAGGTGGGGAGTGAGTACACAAAATTCATTCTAAGTGAGCCTATATATGTCTTGTAGATTCCAAGGGAAGGCAAGCGTAGCAGGGGACGGCAGAAATTCGGGCAGACAGATGAGATTAGGAAGTCTGCGGGGATCATATGGATGCAGCTGACAGAGGATCGGGTTATTTGAATGGATATGGGAGAGGCATCTATTATGATCCCTTCCCCATTATGATGTATCTGTGGTCACTTCCAAAAAAAGAAAAATTCTACCCGTCAAAGGTAAAGGAAGGGAGTGAGTACACAAAATTCATTCTAAGTGAGCCTATATATGTCGTTTAGATTCCAAGGGAAGGCAAGTTTAGCAGGGGGCGGCAGAAACTCGGGCAAGCAGATGAAATTAGGAAGTTTGCGAGAATCATGCACCTGGCACAAGATCGGATTATTCGGATGGATATGGGAGAAGCATTTGCCCAGCAGTGGGTGCAGTCAGGCTAGTGATATCAACAAGACTAACAACTGGATGAGTTGGTACTGATTCATCTTAAAACCAGCCAAAAGACGAAACATGTGAGAGGAGCACAAGACAAAGTTTTACTAACAACTGAAGTGTTACTGAAGGAAAGAGGCAAAAGAAGATTCGCACAGAAATGCACGTGCACGAAAAACCCCCAAAGCAGTGAAAGCGTGGAAAGCAGAAAGGGTCTAAAAAATCATCTAAAAAAAGCAAATTCCTTATGGTCAAGAACCACTCGTTACAAAAGGGAAGCCGCAGATCCAAATCCAAAGGCACACTATACTGCAAAGGCTAAGGACGTGTGTGTGGCTAAGAAATCAGTCAACAGTCTTTTGGGGCCTTTTTTACATGTGCATCTCTGTGCAAGTCTTCTTTTGCCTCTATCCTTTAGTAAAATTCCAGTTATTAGTCCAGCTGTCCTGCAATTCTCTCTTCTCATGTTTTTCGGCTTGTTTCAGAATGAATAAGGTGATGACTCTACAAACCTTGCGCAAACTGGAAACCAGTGTAACTGTCAGATGGAAACCTTTCCCTTATTTGGCTTGCATCACAAATAGGGAGGACTTTACTGTGATGTCTGCCGAAGCATCCCCAAAACCAGTGCGCAAGCTGGCTGTAGCAGATGTAGCGGTGCCTCCTGTTGACAAGAGAAAAAGCAATATTCACTTTTCAGCATAGCAAAATAAAAATATTGTTACGATACGGCAAGCCGATGAAGACAGGAGACAGAACATGACCGATGGCGATGGTAGATGACGTTTAATGAAGCCGATGAAGACAGGAAACAGAACATGACCGATGGCGATGTTAGATGACGTTTAATGAATGTTTGCGGGCCTAGCGCGAGCGCTCCTT
>JAJIZL010028998.1:72313-84404 GCA_023969395.1 Amblyomma maculatum
GAAGTTATGTGCACACCAAGGTATCTATACGAAGACACAGTTTCAAGAGGAGTATTATTGAGGTTGTAATTAGCTACTTCATTGTTACGACGAGAAATACGCATATGTTTGCACTTGTTAATGTTAAGCTCCATTTGCCATAATTTACACCACTCTGAAACTTGGTTAATATCAGACTGAAGAACAGAAATGTCAAAGTCACTGTTAATTTCACGGTAAATAACACAATCGTCAGCAAAGAGACACACAGAAGAAGCAATGCTGTTAGGCAAATCATTAATATAAATTAGAAAAAGTAGGGGCCCAAGTACGGAGCCCTGGGGAACGCCTGAGCCCACTGGAGAGGAACGAGAGTTCGATTTATTTGCTGTCACGTATTGAGAACGGTTAGTGAGAAAAGACTGAAGCCACGAAACGATGTTAGGGTCGAGTTTGAGGTTACTTAATTTGAAAAGTAGTAATTGGTGAGAAACTTTATCGAAAGCTTTGGAGAAATCGAGGAATATACAGTCTGCTATGGAACCCCGGTCAAGAATGAAATGAAGGTCTTGTGAAAAGCATAGAAGCTGAGTCTCGCATGAGAATGTTTTACGAAACCCGTGTTGGGAATGACTGAAGAAAGAATTTGATTCAAGAAAATTGGCGAGATGAGAGCAGATGACATGTTCCATGATCTTACATGGGATGCTAGTAAGTGAAATGGGTCGGTAGTTATTAGGAGAATGTTTGTCCCCAGACTTGTGCAGGGGAACCACCTTGCCCACCTTCCAGTCGCTAGGAACACAGCTACACTCAAGAGATTGTTTAAACAGTTCGGCAAAAATAATGGCACTATACACTTTAGTATTTTTCAAAAATTTTGAGTTAATGTTGTCCACTCCGCATGATGATGACATCTTCAGTTGTTCAATTATTTTTTCTACGCCCACAGGATCCATTATAACGGGGTCCATAACAAAGAAGTCACGCGGTGGGTAATGCGTGACTGCGGGGGAATGGAGCAAACATTGTAGGGCAGGAGAGTTGTGGAGATGCTGGCAGCGGCGGCGGCGGAGCCATGGTTGAGGCCGGACGGGGAGATACCGTTGATGTACAGACTTGCACAGTATCATTGTTAAGGAAGGAAGCCTCACGGGACTACGTCAACCTGAGATGTGGTGACGCGGTTCTGCGAGCGCTAGTTGACAGTGGCACTGAAATAACTGTCGTAAAAGAGGGCGCGCTACCTAACAATGAGACGGGGAAGGTAGGCGACGTCACACTTGTTGGCGCCTTTGGTAATAGAGTGCCAGCAAAGCTAGCTCGAGTTCCACTGAGCTTAGAGGCAGGCCAGGGTCAGTATGTCGGGGGAAGCGCGTCACTGCTCTGCGCCGTAACACGGGAACTGGCTTCCAGGGAAGCAGACTGCCTGCTTTCTGCAGACGCTTGGCACACGCTTGAACAACAAGCACGCAACAGCGGTTGCGAGGTGCCCGATATGAGAGGGCAGGCGGCCGTCACCTTGGAGGCAGGTAGCGGCGAGGGAGGTAGAAAACGCCGAGAGGGACCGGAGCGCGGAGGAGGTTATTGGAGACGCAGAAGAAAGATGTGGCGAAAAACTGAGAGCGTCAGAGGAACTAGTGGTAGGCTGCGGCAAAATGGGGCATGCGCATGCCAATCATCGTCACCTCTATCATGGCGCAGCAGGCCGCCAGAGCTGTCGCCACTCACTGTGGTTTCCGAGGGCAGGCATAGGGACCACTCTGAAAAATGTTTTCGTGTGGGATGCGTTCGCATGGTGCCAGGCTAGATGCTTCGCATGCGGCGGTTGCCTTGTGTCTCAGTACCTAATTGTTGAAAGTGGCGTTTTCTTTTCCTTTTGTGCGTTGTAATGCAGTTGTGACGACCTTTGTGTTATTTATCGTGTGCAACAACCAGTGAGGTTGTTGCAACGATCTTAGGAGGGGCGTGTAAGGTCGTCAACAGTGCATGTTTTCTCGTGTTTTCTTTTTGTGTGTGTTTGTGCTTCCTGCCGTTTCGGGCAGCCGGCCCGCGAGGCGCGCGGGCGGAGCGGCGCCCGTACCCGGGGAGGGGGGACCTTTTTCTTGTTTTTGGATTACAGTGTGAAGTGTCCCTGCTTGCGCGCGTGATCTGTTTTGTGTCTTTCTTGAGGGGCGAGGGGTCTCGCGCATTGGGGGGCACTCTGCCGTTCGGTGTTTGGCCTGGTGGTTAGCGCGCCAGGCTCCGAACGCCGTCGGCGGACCCCGTCGAGCGTCCGTTTGGTGTTGTTTTTTTATTTTGTACGTGTAAAGCGCGGTCGTAAATCTCGTGCGCGTCCTTGAGAGTGGAATGCCAGTGGTGGAAAGGCCGGGGTTGGGACGCTTCGGCGAACTGGACCTCGGCTAAGATTTTCCACGAATCTGTGAGCGGGGGGGGGGGCACCAAGGACGTTTCGCGGAAATGGAAAGCGCGCGAAAACCAGGAGGTGCGATGGGTGGCCCAAGGAGTTGCGGCCCGAGCGAGGAAGAAGACGGACGTTCTCCCGTACGCTCGCTTGGGACGACGGACTGTCCTAAGCCGGAGGGCGACCCAACTCGGTGTTTTATTTGTTCTTCCTCTCAACTGTGCTGTGTTTGTTCATCCATTCAACCTATTAGTTTAATTAAATCAGTTTGTTAATTTAATTCGGCCCATTGAAATTCTTTCGACGAAGCAAGGAGACGGGACCATTACCAACAAGAAGAAGAAGAAAAAAAAAAGGAACTTCAAGAACCATCGAAAAGAAGTTTACTGAGGGTATTACATAAGGAGTGGGGCGCACAGAAATAAAAAAAACAGAATTGGTAACATATATGTGTAAGTAAGTTATACAAATACAAGATTTTCACTGCGCAAGTACACGTGTGATTTGTTCAAGAAATAAAGATGGACATGTGACAGCAGCAAGTTCTCGGGGAAGGCCGTTCCAGTCGTTGGAAAACTGTGCGAACGAGCGTGTGCGAACAAAGATGTGTCATTGTAATCCAGTTGTTAATAGACCCATTGTACCTTTTCGTATATTATTTGTGTTTGCAGTCTTTTCTTTCGCATTTTGTTTTCGTTGTAATGAGAACAAGTCAGTTTATATGTGGGTAATCTTCTCTCCACACACAATATTGGTTAAAAAAAAAAACTCCCTTCCCCGCGCACGCCTGTAACTGTTCCACCATGAAGGTAGTTAGAGAATAATAAGCTTTGATACCGAATTAAGCTTAATTGTAAAACAACGACTGCTTTATTTAGTTTTTGAACTCTACAGTTATTCCTCCATTCCGCCTTGCCATTTGTAGCGCAAGCATTGTAATGCAGTGAACGACGACGGATTGGCGAAATTGGGGTGTGAATAAAAGCGGAGAAACGTTACAGACTTCTTTTTTTCGCACTTGTGCAAAAAAAATAATCCAGAAATTTAAAAATTATGCTATCAATGCACTTGCATGGCGTCCAATCAAATGTTGTTCTGCTGAGCTGCCGTTCTTGTATACTGGCTGCTACACGAAGCTATTTTGATTTCCTATGAAATTCAGTGTGACAAAGCCCCACGCGGATATATTTCGCGTTTCAAGTTCTTGTGAAATGTGGAAGCCGGTCCGTCGCCGTGCCGCGGGCGACTCTAGCTGGCTCTGCGATCATTTTTGCCACCGCAGTGATTTGAATATTCGCGGCTTGTTTAGCAAATAACTGGCGTTCTCGTTTGCCGAATGAGTGTTTCAAGATAATCATAGAGCATTTACCAGTACCGTATGTGTGCGATATTCTATCAGTGATTAATGCGCCATGGTCATTGCAGTCGTATTTTTGATTATACACGTATGGAATGGTGTACTCTCGCAAAGCCTAAGACGTAAGTTACGCTAGCTTTACGTATGTCAAATAGGTATATGAAGGAAATAGAGCCTTAAAGTATAGCGCCTGACGCATTGCGTCGTAAATTCCCGCCCGGGCGGCGGCCGTGTGCACCTTGAACCACACGTGGAGCGTCAGGGCCTGCGTCTTGGATTACATCGCGCAGCGTGTAACCCGACAACCCTACCTGCAGAGCGCATCCACTCGGGCAAGTCGGCGCCGCTCTTGCTGGCGCCGTGCCTCCATGTTTTTCTTCCTTTGTTTGTGATGTTTTCAATGCACCTAGCAAGCAGCGAACAGAGCGTCCATATTTCGCCGCAAGTGAGTGCCATCAGTGGACTGGAACAGAAGTGCGCGGTGTGTCGTCAACAAGGGCGGACGCTTGAGAAAAAACAAATGTGCGAACGAGTGCGATGAAGGAAAGTGAAACTGTGACCCAGTTATTTGTTTCAGCATAACCTTAATATTATTCATACTGAGATTGTACGTGCAGTGTTTTCTCTCCATTTTTTTTTCTAATACTTCCCTTTTTAGAGCGACAACGAAGCAGGAAGCGGCGATACGATTTGCCATATGTGGGAACGTCCATGCATGTGCGGACCGACGTTTAATTTACCGCTCAATAACCCAGCTTTAATTTAGATCACCATTGTTAAATCGTTTAAGAGAAAGTATGTACTGCGATGCTTCGTATTCGTATAGCTTAAACGGCCTAGTGTATTTTTAAAGTTTATTTCGATGGAAGCGCGCTCGCCATAGTCGATCTGAGTCACGTACGAGCCTTAATATGCCAATGCTTATCGCTCATTTTTTGCATCGCACTGCATGCGTGTCCTGCGGTAATCGTCTGTTTGAAGCCGCTGTTGTTAAACCTAATACACTCGGTGGCAATAAAATTTGCTACAACTTTTGGAATTCCCTTCACCTAGAGCAGCAGGAATCGCCACGGGAGCAGCTATGAAAGAACCTAGACCATTGCCGAAGAGAATACAAAAAATAGCAACCATTGCCTACGCACGATATATGACATGTCGTTTTGATTCTTTCTAATCTACCGGTCGGCGTGGAGCTATTTATCGCCGCCGCCGCCCTGACGGACCAGCAAACGGTGGTGAACTTATTGATATTTGACGCCGTTGACCGATTGTCGGTCTCATCTAAATTCGTCACAGTATACATGTGGATTGATTACAGTGCCAGCTTAAGTCAATGAAGATCTAGTGTAAAAGAACACGGTGTAATCCCAAGCAACGTCAACAACAGCTAGGTGGGATTAAAGCAAACGCGACTGAAACCAGCACCGCGGAACTATTACTATTTAGACACAAGATTTCCGAAGTATTTAAAATTGCAAAGGTAACTTGAAAACATCGATTATAACAGCACAGTTAACGACTCCAAGTATTAAACGAGCCTGCCAACCGCAAAAGCATGCTAATGCGGTTTCCCACGGAATATTTCCACCACATACTAATTTGCACATTATATTGACCAGTGGGTGAAATAGACAAGACAATGTTGACTGAAGTGTATGCTAATGCATTTGGTGGGACATGGTAACAGAACTGACAGTATTGTCCAGCATATGCCATATATTAGGCAACGTCAGTGGAGTAATGGCTAACGCTGTTCGATATAGCCATTCTTATGAAAGGGCAATGCCAATACTGTTGATATGTAAGGTATGCCAGTGTATATCTGACATTGGCGGGCCATTGTAACAGAGCTCACATTATTGTCCAGCATATGTCGAATATTGGCCAACATCAGTGGACTGACGGCTAATGCTGTCCGTTATAGCCATCCTTATCTCATGGCAGCGCCAACACCGGTGATACGCCGGATATCCAGGCCCATCATTGCCATCCTCGTATATTGGTACCACCGATATTGTCAGGGCGTCGGATATGACGGGCCAATGTTGTTATCAATATAAATAGGTACGAACAATATTGGTTACCAATGGAATCCTCAGGGCCAGTGTTGGACGTGTTATAGAATGGCACCACCAATACCAGCCATAAGATGGCAGCGCTGGGCCTAGATAGGGCTGATCTCTGCCAACTCACTGACAATATTGGCCCGGGCTCTTGTGCTGCCTGGGTGTGCCGCGGTTACCGCGGCCTCTCGACACAAGTGTTACTGTACCGGTCGCTCGCAGGGTCTATCTTCGCCGACCTGGCACCCGAAAAGTTGCGTCGGCGTAAGGCTCAAAGCCCACGATGTAACCATGTTTTAACAGTAGCGACTATATTCTAGTTCACTATAGCAGCACAGCGACGCTGGTACCCACGGAGGAACCTAGGCGTCGGCCATATTAAAAAACCCTGTGTGAGCGCAGAGTAGGGCACAATTAGAACCTCTAAAATACACCGAGCTCGGTCAACTTTGGCTCAGCCGGCTCCTGCAACGGGAGCTTCTCATTGGCTTAGCGCTATGACGTATCTGTTGAGTTGAGGAGGACGCGCGCTAGGAAACCGAAATTCTGTTTTTGTCCCTATTAAATCAACGCGGGCGATGAAACGAATCGAGGTATATCATATGATGCAGGACAAGGATTCCATTTAACCAAGCCGTGCAAAATTTCCGGAAAACGTTTCACGACCCCTTTAACTAAACCTTGTACTCTACAAGGAAGGACAGTTTTATATGAACATAATGTTACAGTGCCAGCTGGTTCATTGCAACAGAATATGACAGTGTGGGATTCAGATAATACTGGGGATGAAATCTGTCTTCTTGCATAATGAGAAAAGTGCTTCAATACACCCCCCCCCCCTTGTTGTGCTGCAAAGATATGGATTAGTTATGAAATCTTAACATTCTTGTGCAAATTACAAGCATTTTTCTGTTTTCAGAGTACACATGCAAGAAGTATGGGCTATTAAAAGAGGCGCCCATTCGCCAGTCGCTGTCATCCATGCTGAACAAGCAGAAGTTGGAGACAGAACAAACAAATGAAATGTCCGCAAAAGCTGTCTTCCTGTTTGTCCGCTGACCAAACGAATCCCTTTTGAGATATACGTTTGTTTTTGCCTACCGACCCGAATCTGTATTCTTCGAGATGCGAGCTACGAAAGCAGTGATTGCCTTTGCGAAATGTAGTTTGGAATTGTGCGGCAAGGGCAGCCATAACGATTCGCTAAGAAAGGAGGCATGTGGTCAATAATAGTGAAGTCGCCGTCACGTAACCGTCTCCAAAACTGCCCCAGAATTATGGCTCCCTACAGTGGCGTCCGTTTTTAAGAGGCGTTAGCGCTTTGCATTACCACGGTGCGTTAGACTCATACTGAAGATGCCATCCGCTATGAGGCGAAAAGTTGCTATCTGGAGTTTAGAAAGGATGGCTTGACAAGTTGCAAGGTGGATTGTATAAAGCGTGACTTGTGGCGATAGGGGCAATGATCAACCTCCGGCTGACGCATCCACGTCTGTTCACCTGATGAGGATTCAAGGACGTTAGTCTGATTAAGACACTTAAACACACGCTACATTTTTGTAACTGTCATAGCAACCCTATTGCATATGTACTTCTTAATCGTGAAACCTGACCGATGCCTGAAAAAAGCCGCACCGAAGAAAGCATCGCCAGAACCCGAACTGCGTGTGAGCAATTTCATCCATTCCTAATTTTCCCCGTCCCTTGGAGATTAGAACCAAGTTACTTCAATGTTTGGTTTTGTCATTACTAAGATCATAGAAAAATGTTCGATAAAAAATAGAACCATTCGTTCGTCCGTCTGTGACCATCGATCCTTCCGGCCGTCTGGATTGTCCACCTGTCTTTCCATACTTATATCCCTCCCTCCCTCCACCCGCACGTCCATCCACCCATCCCTTAGACACTAAACGTTTCTGCCTAGTTTCTCACTTTATATAACGGATAGCCCGCGCTCGTATAGATTGGTTGACACACTATCGCCATACTCAACATATAGATAAGCAGCTTTCAAAAGGACTGTGACAGTGCGAGTCAGTAGAAAATCAGGTCATCTATCAGCGGGGCGAACAAAATAAAAACCAAGGGAAATGGTGCTACTAGATTACAGTTTAGCGTTTACCCACGCAAAGCGTTCAGCAATTTTTATCCAGCGTTAATGGTAAAAATACAGACTGAAGCGAGCACAAATGTTAGGTGCATGTGCAGTGAGCAGAAATCGAGCATGGAAACCAGCCCACACCTGAAATTCCGTATGTCGGTAGCACCAAGCTATCCTGGTAAATATAGTCGCCGAATAAATCTTCAAAATAAACAATCTAAATAAATTTCGTGTCAAAGTGACATTCTACACAAATAGTTTTCTTAGTGAAGATGCTTGTGAAGTAAAAATCTTCCCAGCGAATCTTCCCAGTTTCGTCTGATATTTTAGTTGCCGAAATTATTGAGCTTTCACTGTAGCAAGAACAACGAGAAAAAAATAATTTCGCGCTTTCTATAACCCTTGACTGAGTGATATAAATCAGAGCACCGCATCGTCCTCCCTTCTTCATTTTCTAATAAAACTTTATTGAAGACTTTTTTTTTTGAAATATTGTCTGTGAAACAAAGCTTCCGATTCACGTCTCTTAGAAACAACATTACGAGAAACGGATGCCTGCAAGCGTTATAAAATGCTAATTATCCTGCTGTAGAGTGAACAAGAATGAGCCTTTTGGTTAAGAAATTTAGATCCTTTATTCTCAGTTGCTATATTTACCCCAATCCACTTTTACCCTTTCGAATACCACCACCTGAGCGTTTATTACTGCCTGCGCGTAGTGCAGGTCACCATAACTTGCATCATTCGTTTTCCTCCTTGTACATTTCAGAACCTTTCGGGCACTTGAAGGCGTCGGCAAAATCGGCATTGTTTTTCATAGGAATATTGACCCTGCAAGACAGAGGAAACATTCAATGTTTCATTAGCTTATATCAAGCTTCATATTTGTTCGGCATTACAAAGCACAGTATTGTCACGAGACGACCAATACAAATGAGAAATTATTAATAGTGATGCATTTCCAGGGAATAATGGAGTTTTTTGCTATCAATAAAACAATGAAGATTCTTGAATGCTAAAAATTGGAAACATTATGTCTAATGGACTGGGCGAACATGTATTGAAGCAGCAATCCTCTTTCTTGAAAAGAATGCGAATGGTCAACAATACGTAAAATTCTGAAGACAATTGCATGGCTTTAAAACTGCATATTTTTCATCATATATGCATATCGCGTAAATCTGGTGCCTGCGATTAACTGTTGGTTAAACATTGAGCAACCGTTCGCAGTCCATCCCGGATACATCGAACTCGAAAGGGATAGTAAAATAGTTCGATATATCGACAATTCAGTATACAAAACATGCAAACAGATGAGATCATCTGTAACACAAATTTACCATTTCGGTGTACCGAACCTAGTGTATGCTTCCTGCAGCGATGTGCTGCGTGTCGGCAAGACTTGTAGCCCACCGCTGGCCTCGGCCGTGGCAAACCTCGCAGGGCACGCACGAGCAACCTAAAGTCACTGGAACTGGGAAAGTACCGTGTGCGTTGTCTTTATTGCCGCCTCGCCAGGCCGCACCACCGACTGGTTCCCAGCGGTCATGTGGTGAGGCGCCGCCATTGCTACTGTTGGTAGACGGCTTGCGCGGTGTGTAGCGGAGCGTCTTTTCTCGCTCTTCTAAATCCAAGAATATGCCCGGTTGCTGCGCTGTTGGTTCCAGCAAACGCCAGGACTTCGTGAAGGGCCTTTTTACCGCTAAGAAAAGCAAGAGTGACAGAAAACTACGTACTATTTGCTACATAGGACACAACGAGACAAATATGCACTTGTGAGCAGCCCGAAAGGCCATGTGTGTTGCATCTACCTTGTGCCTCATAGCACTCTGCATGTGAAAGTAGAATGTAATTAGGGCATCGTGATAGAAAGGCAGCTGGTTGTATTGTAATAATTGAACATAAAATACCAGCTTCACCTCAAAACTAGCATTCGATAAAAGCGTGTCTTCATTGGGAAACGCACTTATCAGTAACAAAAACACCAAGGCAATTTTGTGCAATGATATCGGCACGCATCAGGTCATACTCTGGTACTTTCTCGTTGTTGAACTGCGGTGTATGCATACATATAGCCCCATATCTGCTGTGTGAAACCTAATTCTCTTTAGTGAAATTTCTCGTTTCTACTACGCACGACGCCACTCTTAGAAATCAGTCAAACAACACATAGTGAATCATATATTGAATGCCGAACTCCTAGGCTTGCGACGACACACACAAAAGTGGATGCGGACGCGGCCTTGCTGAGGACGTGGTTAACATCCTTACCCTTGTTTATTACTGCATTTGTTTCTTACGTCCTGCTGGCTGGCCCCGTGACGCTTTTGTAAGCTTGCGTTCAGCGCAATATTAAATAATATGGCCCAAATTTAAAAGCGGGTTAGATATGACCAGCGAACGAAATGACTACTAAATCTAGTATGTTTTTGTGAGCCCCTTCAGGCAGAAAGCACTTGACAACCTATTTGAAAAATGTTACCAGTCCCACAACAAGAGTGTTTAGATATGCTCTCGAAATGATCACACGCTGGCATAGTTGTTTTGCTTTTTTCCAGGCCAAGTAAACGTGGTTTGTATGAAATAGATAATACTATTCAGCTTGCCGAATTTATCTTTCCAAGACCAACTGCCCTTATGTCTCTGCGAGAAGCCGAAGCTCAGACTAAAGCCTAAATTATGACTAAAAATGAACACCTGCCCTGCAAGGCAGCTGATGCGACAGAAAAGAACGAATTCCGCGAGAAATGCTTGTGTGGATGCTTTAAATGGCTCAACGTAAGACTCCGATCAGTTTCGGGAACGAACAAAATATTTTGTTGGATAACAAATGCTCGGCATTGCTACAGAAAATATTTTAGCAATTTTGTAGATGTCAGTGAGTGTTGCATTGTTAGCGAAAAGCAACTGATTGAAGATTGAATTTCAGGTCATCATAATAAAAAAGCCAGCTCTTGATTGCATTCCCACCCGTCAAAATGTTGGCGGTAAGGCCCTTTGGGAGTTCTGCTTTTGCAGGATAAGCTCGCTATGCGTAATAGCAATGAAGCCATGTTAAACTGTGGTGCTCAGTCCAAAACTGAATGTGCCTGTAAGATTGTTGGAACGCAAACGGCTCTGAAAAAAAAAAATCCGTAAAATTAACTTGCAGGGTGTCTACAACGTTGGTTTATTTTTATTACTCCCACTGACTGTGCTTTGCACATATACATATACACAAAACTTACGTGCTTGTAAGAGGAACAAAATTACTTTCAGTCATTTACTACATAAATGTATCTGTTCCAAATTACAATACAATAATTAAAGAAAGCAAATCGGATATATATGAAATATGTGGTATAAGCATTCAATGTGATATTACAAACAACATTTCTCAAAAGGCCGTAATGTAATCTTCAAATGGCATGCGTACTTGACCATACCAGAAAAGGTCTTCTCTTTAAGCGCTATAGTACCAAACTTTATTAAGTGCATATGAATTTTTAAGTGCATGAATGTTCCTCAATCAAAAGTAATTTTGCGTCTGCTCTGATATCACTTTCAACCATAAAGCGTATGCAGTCGATGAGTTTATCAATCTATTTTTTCAATCTATCTTAATCTATCAGTATAGTTTAACAATCTTTTTTATTTGTAGAAAAGCTGAATTCCGCCGTCTGAGTCTTTACTCACAGTTTAATAATGACTTCTTGAACCTGCTCCATGATATTATGAAGCAACGAGCCGATTAAGAGCACCCATCGAGTTCCGAAACTGCGAGAAACTTGAGCGGCCATGGGCGCGGCGGCTGCGCTCTTTTACCCATAACCTCTTCCCCTACCCGAGAGGACTGGGAGACGACCCTGCTCGGCTATTGTACCTAGCGGCACAACAAGCACTGGTCTAGCGAACTCGTGTGGCTGCCCAGACCAATAGAGTCGCAGAATAAGGGACTCCAGCTAATAGTATTGTAAAGGGGAGCGGCCCACTAGGGGTTGCTCCCTAAGCAACCTCTTCTTTTGTAATAAATTCTCCCCCCCCCCCCCCCCTCCACCGTTGGAACAAGTACGGCCGCTGCGGCGGCGCGCCTTCTACGGTAGGGATACTTTCCCAGTTCCAATGACTTAGAGCAGCCGCACGCAAAGCGTCGCCTCTCGCTAGGCGCTAGAAAGAGTAATGCATCCCCCCCCCCCCCCCCCCCCCCC
>JAJIZL010028998.1:84504-102762 GCA_023969395.1 Amblyomma maculatum
ATGCGCTGTGTCTGTCGCTCACGTGTTTCATCTGCACTAGAGCTGTTTTACTCAATTCTTAAGCATGTACCAACCAGCCCGTATTGGCCCTCTTGTGGATACAAATGTTAGTTAAATTCAGATCAGTGCCTGGAGGAGGAGCAGAAATAGGAAATAACTTTTAATATCCAACATAAATGGTTTCCCCCACCCTGGGCCTAGGAGACAGAAGGGACTTTTTCAGATGCTGGCCGGGAGGTGTTGTGTTTCGGCGGCCTCTTCAGCCAGTCGAGCGAGACGAGGCTGGAGCTCGGGGTTCAAACTGCCCAGCATTATCTCTCAGCTTTTCTTATAAGCGATATTTAGTACCCTTCCAAGATAATTTGGTCATTCCCATAAATATATGCGCAGGTTCCCTCTCGACTTACAGTGTACTCGTCTAATCTTACATCCGGGAATAATGGTTCGCCAGGTTCGGTTGCAGCTCAGTGTACGTTTGCGACCGCACCCGCAATATTTAATGACGGGTCTGGTGGGTGTACCAACCTACGTTCCAAATCAATAATGTTAGTAATTTTCCCGTGTTTTGCCATGCGTTCACCGCTCCCTGACCTGACGCGGTCCTCACAAGTTCGGTTTTATAAACCTCGAGCTAGCTCGCGAGCCGCCTTGTTGCTGGGAACGGTGACATGCGCCGGTGTCCACTTCAGAATATTTTCGTCACAGTTTAGCGTTGCTCGAAAATCTTCGTCGCCGCAGGCGAGATTCTACCTGCACTAAATGGATGGCAGTTTTATTGACGCTTATGATTAAATTTCCATCCCTGCTGAAGTAAGCCAATTCCAACGTAAACTCCTCTGCGGCTGCAGCCCTTAATATACCCTTAAAAGTGCATATCAAGTGCCTTTTGGAAAACATCATTCTCGCTTTTATTTTGTTTCTGGGTTGCGACGAACAAAAACTATTAGTCGCAGCCAGTATAACCGCAAATAGGGCCAAGATAATGAATACACGCCCGAACTCTGCTTTTTCAATGAAAAACCTCATCATTCGGCGCTGTCAAATGAAAACGATACGACAGGTGAACATTGTCAGCGGAACACCTCTCACATGTTCGAAGATCGCTCTTCCTGATATCAACGAATGTCCGCGTTCGACAAACGGAATGAGCGGATGATTACAACCAGTGCGAGCGCGAAGAGCACGAACGTCATGGTGACGTAAGACGGCTCTTTCCATGCTGTTAGATGCTGACGACCAGGCCTTTCCTGCATGCCAGTGGTGCCACACATAACAGTCTACACCAGAGTTCTAGAAGGGAAATACAAAGCAGAAAGCACGGCGAGCGGATTCCCTGAAGCTCATCCCTCAACCGGTGCCAAAACGCAGAGTGTCTTTCTACTCCTTAACTTGATGAATTTCACATGCGTACGGACTCAAGAGAAATCAGTAATGATGAAAAAGGACTGCCTGCTATACTATAGCCACAACAGCGTGCCTGCATACCTGCGGCAATTTCGGCAGCATTGCCTCCCTCGGAAGAACCGGGCGACCAGCGCGCTTCTCCTTCGATGCTTTAGTTATCGCTAGATCTAGCCGATTCCGCATCAAAGATGCAGTGAACGGCGCTTCGGAAACGGCCGACGGTGTAATAAAGAATCGGATTTCGTCACTGCTATACTTGGAAGTCCGTATAAAAATTAGGTCTCTTAGATGTCTCTTGAAAATAGAGTGTCGAAAGCCTACCCTTACTCTGCTATAATTTGCTTCTTATCGTTTGCGTCTTATTGGAGTTGGTTGCGGTGTCTTACATATAAATGTAATTGGTTTACAAGAAAGGAAAGGCTCAGTATCTATCATAATTTGTTCAGAAAAAGTGAGTTTGGACAGTACCCCATCGCTCCTGTCCAGTAGCTTTTCTTCGCGCGCATTTAAGTGCGGGATTGCAGATGGCATGAATGCTAGACTACGAGTCTCGCGGAATTTCCCGGAATATAACCGATCTCGTGCACAACTATCACGCATGGTGTTTCCCTTCATGAGGCTAGAAATGCTTTCGCGTTAATAACTAAATATAGATAAGGTCGATTTGCGCGACGCCTTCAGCAACACCAGGCAATTGCATCGGGCTGCAGTAGATAATTGACTATTAAAAAAAACTAGATGTATTGCACCTATTAATCCCAGGTATCATCGAAAAGGTGCGAATAGTTGGGCGGACTACGTTCAGCTGATGAGGTTTAGCCTCGCGAAAGCCTCGCTTGGTGTTTTGCCGTGGGATTAATGTGCAGCTGTATTGGCTGTGACCTACCCCTTTTATTCGTGGCAACCAAATAAAAGAAATAAAAGTCAGAATTCTGCATTCGAAAATGTAGAAGAAACTACTGCCTCAGATCTCTCCTGATGTCAACATGCACTTGTTGAATATTCTTAAGTGCAAGGGAGAATGTCAGCCACCACCTGATTGCCTCCTTAATTTCTGCCTTCGGTCTCTGTCGGGATTGATTATTACTTTAGCCAAGGTTGTCAAGCCCGTTTTTATGGCGCCCAATTTCTAAGCTTGAGATGCACATATCACTTCCGCCGGTTCCACCAGGTCTGCATGTTGAGCACCGAAAAATGTTCCATGGATGTCCACGTTGGCAGGCCCACCGGGCGCTTGACGCATCAGAGTAATATTCCGTCAGTTTTCGTTTTTTTTTTTCGCATACTTCGACATCGCGATAAGATGCACATAAAAGTAGAACAAGTGCAAAAACAGAGACACAAGAGGAACGCACAAGCGATAGGACAGACGTTCGTGTGGGCCAGTTCTTTGTCCTCCTCTTCTGTACTGATTTTTTGGGGCTGTTTTTACTTTTACTTAGGATGAACCACCGACAAGCCCACATCAAGATTTTGATAAGGAGTGAAGTACATAACCTTGCATAATACAACATGTTGTACAAGTCGTATTCATTTATGTTCTTCAAATCTCTCCCCTTTGCTCGCAACCCAAATGGCGATATCTCAGTGTCTACATCGCATGACTCTCAATCGCTTCTGTCTTTCGGCTGTGTCCATCAGACGGGAGAACTAGGCCGAGAATACGTATCTGCTCTAGTTTTGAAACTTCAGCTCCTGCTACCCGAATTCGAATTTCCGACGGTGACTTACATCTTAAATGCTTAGGATTGTAGATGGATAGCTCCGAGTTTTGTGGCAAATAAGGTTATCCTCGTTCGGTCCCGCATCTATCAGGGGCATCGGTCGGTGCTTGGAGGTTTCTTCATTTTCCAAGTCACTACACTGATTGACCCATAAGGTAATGCCGTAAGCGTACAGACTGAATATCATCCTCTCGGTACGAGCGAATTCACCGGGGAGCGCGCACTAGGCCACGGTAAAGAATAGCGTGCACAAAATTGACCACGGTGTCGGTGGTGGGCGTTCTTGCTGCCCAGCCTAATTCTCAAATATTCAATAGATTTAAATTTTATGCTAGCCATCCTGCAAGGAATGAAATATCATCCTTAGGTGAAGGTTTAGTGCCAAGGTGTAGATTACTGTGTCCGATGAGCACCAACTCGCACTTTACATTGTAGAGAGCTGTCGTCAGGCTTAGCCATAAGATCAACTTCGCATCCTTCGACCGCGAGTCGATGATGTCGCGTTCAGTTTGTACATATCCTGCGTCTCTAAACCGCGCTAAACAAGAAGCGAGAAGCGATAGAAGGCTAATTTCTCATCATCATTGTGCTATAGACTGGTAGCAAATTTTTGAAATGGACGTTTAAAATTGGGGAACCACCGTTTTCTCGACGTGCATGCTAGTTATACACTTGCAGGTTTGCTTCCAATTAGGATTTATATTATTTTGCAGTTCATTTTTTTATGTCATAACTTTATATCAATGGGGTGAAGAAGTAAAGCTGATTTCATCCTGGCTGAAGCCATGATAGAGCGATAGCTTTGAGATTATGTATGTTTTCATATATTCATCATCTGCACTTCCTAAACAATATATCAGCAAACGTTGAAGCGTAAAGTTTAATTCCTGTTAAGACAAAAACGTTCACAATTATCAATAAAGCCTGTAGCCAGTGAATTGCAATCGCACTATGTATAAGCTATCCACAATGGAATATTTAGTGCCTTAGTGCAAATTGAAATTTTGATTCACAAGAACTAATAAATTACCAATGAACTATGAACAATGGACATGAACTATTCCATGATATGACTTGATACTGTACTGTAAAGGTAGACTTTAATTCGCGCATAATTAACCAAACACATTTAAACCTAAGATTAGTTCAGTGCAGTTATACCAAAAATGAACTATCCAACATATATGACTTGAGTTAGTTTAACGTAGGATTTTTATAAAATGTTAACCAATGAAATGCAATTAATATGACGACCGATTAGTCAAACCTTAACTAATTACTCGATCGTGCTCATAAATGATCAATAATTAGCGCAGTCAAGCTCCAGTTCACAATAGCGCTGTAGAGTAAACATGATTTGTCACTAGGGAGCCGAAATGAGAGTTTTACTGGAGCTTGTACCCTGGTTACCTCAACTGTTGATTACAAGAATTGCTCTGTATTGAACTTTTCCTGCGGTTTACTAACGTTAAGACATTCCTGTATATGCCGAAATAATGACGAAATTAAAAGAACATGTGACATTGTCTAGCGGGGATTCGTCAATAGGAATTATGGCTCCAAAATGCAAAGGAAATGGTCAAGCTCTAAAGTTCGCCGTAGAATGCAACATGATGGAGCCGGTTGATGGGGACGAATTTGTGTGTCTCTAACAGTAGGCAGTAGGGAGGTTAGCCGTTAAGGACATTTTTTTTTTGCAATTGTGGAATCGATGGTAATATGTAGCCACGCTCTCGAATGTGCAGTCGGCGCTCTCGAGTGGGCACACACGTCTGGGAGGTGTATTGCATGACACCACAATCAATGGCTTCTGTGTGTACCGTTTCAAAAAGAACCAAAATTAACTGAAGCACATCCTCAAAGTCCCAAAACAGTGAAAGACAATTCAGTAAATGAGCAAACCGACTTCCTGTGACACAAAAAACTGTAAGCAATATTGCTTTTAATTCCCTATCCATACAATTTATTGACATTCAGACATCCCCATACCTTCCAATTGGTGATCAACATGGACTTCATTTCTGTAAGGGGATTTCAGCAGTCCACGTGCAAGCGCTCTTCGCGTTTTTATAAAATACGTACTTGATATCTATTGTTAGGTAGTAAACGTAATTACCTACTTAATGATAAATAAATATTCCAGCAATTAGGGAAGGCATGTATTTAACCTACTTACATGCAAGGCTACACCATGCATACAAATAAATTTCACCGTTTCCTTGTGCGACTCTGTGGCAGTATTGCTCCAGAAAGGCAGCAATTGCACGAATTTAAAATATGCCATAAAATACATACAACTCAGTCACAATATGGCCATTCAATAATTATGGTATCTACATTTTTTTGCTCTATTTCGCTGACTCGTTCAGGGAAGCACCTGAATAATTATTCTATTTTTTTGTCGCACTTTGTACAGTATTCGAACATTGACTATAACTAAAACTTACCTGTGCTCGTATGGGCTATGCTGCTTGTTAGTCATCCAATTATACATCTTATCTTCAGCCATTGCACCGCACAATGCCTGTGCAAAAAGAAAGTTTTTTGAGCCAATTAGTTTTACTGTATAATGGTAATAAAAATGCTTACCATTGATCTTGCCAAAAGGAGTAGTTGCATCCCGGAATACGCTTCAAGGCCTTTGAGGCGAGTTTCTTCATGATCACATTCTTCCGCTAGCAGTTTTTGGTACGCCTGAAGGAAAATGTCAAACTTTAGAACACGAGAAAATGACATTAACAGCACGTCCCTTCTTTGCGAATTCTAAGACCTGTATATCACATGCTACATTTTGCGAGCACAGTTGAAACTCACATTGGTGATTCCTGCTCCTATATGTTTATCTCAGCTAAATTGTCAACATTATAAAGAATTCTTGGCTCCTGACAACACCCATGCTAAATCTCGCGATCACCATTCTTTAAACGTAAACTATATTGTTTACAGCTATCTTCCTCGGTTATTACACACACTGCCAGCAAGAAAGGGGTCATAGATTTGATCTGTGTGTACGTCAGCCAACTCGCTTGAAGGGAAAGTG
The DNA here is from genome assembly GCA_023969395.1 of Amblyomma maculatum. NCBI lineage: Eukaryota > Metazoa > Arthropoda > Arachnida > Ixodida > Ixodidae > Amblyomma > Amblyomma maculatum. The sequence continues at coordinate 90,673 of JAJIZL010028998.1, forward strand.
GATTCTATGAATGTGTAGACAACATAGACACTAATAAAAAAAATGGGAAGAAGTTTGCCGTAACGAATGTCAAGAGGAAGGTATACAACAGTTGCATCTTACCTGTACTCACCTATGCGGCTGAAACGTGGAGGCTAACCAAGAGAGTTCTACTTAAGTTGAGGACAATCCAGAGGGCTATGGAACGAAAAATGGTAGGGGTAACATTAAGAGATAGGAAGCGTGCAGAGTGGGTCAGAGGAATAACTCAAGTTACTGACATTCTAGTGTAAATTAAGAGGAAGAAATGGGCATGGGCAGGACATGTGCGAAGAGAGGATAACCGATGGTCGCTTAAGTTAACAAACTGGATTCCAAGGGAAGAAATAGCGTAGCAGGGGGCGGCAGAAAGTTAGGTGGGCGGATGAGATTAAGAAGTTCGCAGGGGTCAAGTGGATGCAGCTAGCACAGAACCGGGTTAAGTGGAGAAATATGGGAGAGGCCTTCGCCCTGCAGTGGGTATAGTCAGGTTGATGATGATGATGACGATGATGATGATGCCGGAATGTCCAATACATTGCGGAAATTATCCTAATGACAATTTGATGAAGAATGAAATTTTCAGTGCTTTATCGGAATGTCCAGTACATTGTGAAAATCATCCTAATGACAATTTGATGAAGAAGGAAATTTTCAAGCTTTCAGAGGTAAACGCAGCATGCTATGGCAGGCAAAAGCCAGTTGCTTGTAACACATCTTTCCCAGCGATTCTCAGTTACCACTCCTGGAGGGGGGGGGGGAGCAGGCTCACAGACGTGCGGTGGCACTGTGGGCAACTACCGCTATCTGGTGCTCTCATTCTTCGGTGGGCGCCGGAGGGTATCCGGAAGGAAACGCTTTGTCGAGGATACAAGAGTGGCTCAGGTTATCATTTTCAAGGATACATTACAGCAAAAAAGTTAAAATAAGCAAAGGTTCTGAAATGTGCAGTTAAGTATGACGCAAATTTGTTTTACACAAACGAATGGTGTTTCCAGCTTTTTAACCTTTAACTCTCTTTCTGAAATATATTTTTATTTTAATGCACCGATATTTACCATAACAATTATTGGCTTGCCGTTATGAGCAGTTTCACACCTTTGAACGCAATTTCCGTTTTTTCATATATTTCGGGTAATTGTTTGATCAATTAAAGCCTACAAAGTTTTCTTATATGCATCATAATGCACTGGATTTTCATTCTGCGAATTTGGACACTTCTGAACCCCTTTTATCATTTTTGTATTGGTACAATGATCACTTGATTTAAAATATTTCATACATTCTTGATTGTCTATCGCACACAAATTATAAAACCGCCATGATATGACTTTTTTATGGAGCCCCGAAATATTTCCAACCAGCGGTGTCACAACTATTCCATCAGGTTTCGACAGAACGAGCTGCATAAGCTATCGCTTGATACATATTCGTACCACATTTCATGGCGCCGCAAGTTAGTGGACACGCATTTCGAAGATTTTTATCTGGCATCTCTCCATGGCATGTGCTTTCTTATTCTTCCTAAAGCGAAAGGCCTCATACGCTCACCGCCACTGTCAATTAAACAATGGCCGTTCTGTTTTCAAGCTGTTTTTCACTAAAGAAAAAGTATCGAAGTGCTTACACAGCGGTTGGATTTAAACGCATCTACTCAGGTTCAGTATCGCTACCACTGAGCAAACGCAAATGGTGCTTTTCCTATTTATAGCCTGGAATTATCAACGTAACATTTCAGTAAGTTTTTAATAAATTATTTTAGGTAATACAATATTAATGCACTAATTCATATAGGTGAACACCAAAAAATCACAAGATTTGTCCATGCAGCATTTCATTTCATTTCATTTATTTGTCCCTTAAAGGCCCGAAGGCATTACATAAGGGGGGGGGGGGGCATACGTAGAGGTTGGAGGGTAGTAGCAGAGAACACAAAAGAAAGAAAGGGGGAAAAATACACGGGGTACCAAAAAAGTGTAAAATAATATACAAACTAAAAGCAAGAAATAAACATACAAAAAGAAAACAAGGAACAGTTCGCACTTCGGTGTCGCAGTATGAATATGTTTATGAGAAGTGATTAGCCAGTTTCTCGCGGAAAAGGCGGCGATCGGAGCATGTAATTACGTTGTCGGGAATGCCATTCCAGATCACTATGGCGTCGGGAAAAAATGAACTGCTCATTGCGGAGGTGCGGGTTTTAATGCGTACGATTGGGTTACTGTGGTTTAGGTGGGATGACGTACGTGGGGGTGGCTGCAGCAACAAATGTCTTGGTGAGCGATAAAAGAAAGAGTGAAAGAGGCATAGCAGGGAAATAACACGGCGAGTTGCTAGTGTTTGAAGGCTGAGAGATCGTTTTAGTAATGTTACGCTGGTATTTCTTGAGTACTGCGATGTAATAAAACGGGCGGCGCGATTTTGAATGGCTTCAAGGTCTGAGATGAGATACGATTGTGATGGATGCCAGACAGATGACGCGTACTGCAATTTAGGACGTACGAATGTTATGTATGCCAACTTTTTTACTTCAGGTGAAGCAGATTTTAGATTGCGCCGGAGAAAATCAAGTGTGCGTGATGCTTTGGAACAGATGGTCTGAATGTGTGTTGTCCATGACAGCGATGATGTGATGTGTACTCCTAGGTATTTATAAGGTGATGTTCTCGTGACGGCGACCGATTTTATGTTGTAAGTGCTATCAATAACTGTGTTTTTGCGGGAGAATTATATGTATTGGCATTTATTTAGATTAAGAGGCATGTGCCATTTGTCACACCACGCTGAGATAGTGGTTAGATCCTGTTGAAGAGCGGCAATGGCGCTAGCTCCGTGGATGGGGCTGTAAAATACGCAGTCATCTGCGAATAAACGTAGCGTTGATTTTATGTTGATCGGTAGGTCATTGATGTAGATGAGGAATAAGAGAGGTGATAAGCCTGCACCTTGAGGTACGCCGGATGTTACGTCGGAAAAAGCTGAGCGACAGTTATTAACACAGGTGAACTGCTTACGTTCTTTAAGGAACTGCTCTAGCCAGGAGAGCAAGGTTTGTGGAATGCCGAGCGATGACAACTTAAAAAGAAGAAGATTATGGGAAACACGATCAAATGCTTTTGAAAAGTCGACAAAGATAGCGTCGATCTGGACAAGGTTATCTGAGTATTGTAGAATGTCGTGGGTGAATTCGGCGAGCTGGGTCTGACATGAAAGCTGCTTCCGGAAGCCGTGTTGATTCGGATAGAAAAAGTTCATTGATTCTAGGTGGGTCATAAGATTGGAAAAAATTATGTGCTCAAGTAGTTTAGACGAGAGATAGAGATATATATTTTAATGACAACAGGAGATGTCTGCCTGGTGGTAAGCCTAGCATGCTACTCCTGATGAGGGTTGAGAGATGAGAGTATACTAGTGAGGGAAATGGGACGATAGTTCTTAGGGCACGTGCGGTCATCCGCTTTAAATATAGGTGTAATTTCAGCTTTTTTCCAATTGTCCAGGACAACCCCGGTATCTAAGGATTGCGTAAAAATTAGATGCAGTACCTGGCTAGACAATGAAATGGTATTTTTTAGTAGCTTGCTGTTAATTTGATCGCAGCCGGCAGATGTAGATATTTTCAGTGAGGCAATAAGCTTTGATACACCATCAGGGTTAATTTCGATTTTAGGCATTTCTGAGAGTGAGATTTCTGGAATGTGTTCATTAGTAGTAACGTTAGCAGCGGAAAAAGCTGACGTAAAGTAATTGTTGAGCGCGGTCGCACAGTCATCGCTTTTCCTTGGTTCTCCATCAGCATCTAGGTGTTGTACATGACGATCTTGTGGTTTATTAGATAGCATGCGCCAGAATTTGTTGGGGTTAGAGTGAAGGATTGATAGTAAATCTTGAGAGTAAAACTTATCTTTAGTACTTGTCAGTTCTGTGGTATACTGTTGGGCGCACAAGCGATAATTTTCCCATGCTAAGTGACTATTTTAAAGTTTTGGTGTTCGATACAGGCGCTTCTTTTTGCCAAGGAGAGACTTGAGGCGTTTGTTAAACCATTGATTCTTGGTATCTGATTTAATAAGCAGTGTTGGAACGTGCTTACTTTCCAGATGTAGTAGGGTGTCTTTGTACAAATTCCAGTTCGAGTTAGGTATGCGATTTAGATAGGTGCAACAAAAGTTGTCGAAAAATTTTTCAAGATCATTGTTCATAACATCACAATCAGCCCTTTTGTAGTCTTTTATCAGTTTGCTGGTTGGTGATCTCTTCTTTAAAGGTAGCGTCATAGAGATGTGAACAAGGTTGTGGTCGCTTAATCCAGGAAGGACAGTAATGGATTTTACGTCGTCCGGGTGACTTGTGAGCAAAAAATCTAGGATGTTGTCTCCTCTCGCTGGACTTGTTATCACTTGCTGAAGGTTAAAGTCAAGGGTTAGTTCTAGAAAAAGTTTCTGTTCGTTTGCAGGTGTCGAACTTCGTGTCGAGAGCAATGGCCAGTTAAATTGTGGGTAATTGAAATCACCAAACAGAAATATGGGTGCTTTGGGATACTCATTCCTCATAATCGTTAATTCATGGCGTAGGGAATCGGGGAATGGTACGTGACTGTCTGGGGGTCTATAGCAGACACCGAACACTAGCTTTCCGGAGGCGCTGTGAAGGCATACCCAGATCATTTCTAGGATATTATCATGCCGGATAATCGTGGACTGCAGAGTGTTACGAACGGCTATTAGAACTCCTCCCCCTTTTCGGTTAGTGCGATCTTTGCGGTATGGTGTGAAATGGAAGTCTGAAGGGAACAATTCGTGGTCTATCTCTGGGTGCAGCCAAGTTTCTGTGAGTATGACCATGTCGGCGTCTGTGACTTCAATGAAACTGTGAACCTGATGGCGTTTAGGTAGAATACTCCGTATATTAGTAAAAACGATGTTGATGAGTGCAGGTGAATGACGATTGCTTGGCGGAATCGGTTCATGCAGTTCAGTAGAGTGTCACTTGGCTTGCTCTGAGGCCTGCTGTGTATTGCCCTGTGCTCCATTTATCTTTGCCGCGGGCTTGGTGTTCGAATCTAGCACTAGATGTTTACTTCTTTCCTAGGGAATTGTTCAAGCTAGCGGAAGAACTCAAACCTTCTTTTCGTTAGTGCATCGTAGCGAATTCAAAACGTCAAGTGTATCTGAAAGTTTAAAGATCCTCTTTCATCTGCAAGGCGGAAAGTAAGTGTTTGAGGAAAAAATTACAAACTATTTTCAGAGGACGTTTTCGTATAAAGGAATGAGAAAAACGGTGAAATTATATTACGTGCACAAGTTGTCCTTTTTTACAGAAACAATAGATATCAGCTTCGTGGAACTCATCGAAAAGCAGCACAGGGAGTGTTTTGCTGTGAGGGTGCTGTGTGTTTTTTTTTATTAATGTACGGAGGCCTAAAACAGCCCACTGAACGTTGTTCCTGGCAGCTTTTAAAGGAAAAGCTCTCCTGGCGTAGGAGGAGCCAATATCATCGGCGGTCAAAATTTGACTTTCAAGCGGATCACTAGAAGAGACGCCGCTCGGATGTTCAAGGAGAAAATGTGGCGCATGCAGCGCCTTTCTTCTTCCATACACCAATATACAAACCAGGGTGGGCTAGCAATGAAATTTCAAGGCGCTTGAGGACAAAGTGTGTGCTCCGGTCAAGAAAACCTCCATTTTCTTCTAATTCAGAAATAGTTGTGACCTTGACCTGATTAAGTGCAGGTGTCCACCATTCCTTGCAGTCCACCCAAAAGTGTACTGCCCTTTCTTTTTCAGAAACCTAATATGAAAAATATCTTCAGGCACTTAAGAGCTCTGAAGAGCGATAAGGCTAGTCTTTATGGCTGATTCTACTCTGATGTTTATTTGCGGAACCCCACCAATAACACAGTCATTCGGTGCCGGATTCGAGTTGAGCAGTTACCCTCAGCGGCGGTGCCGAGCAATCGCTGCGGAGCTTGGTCTTCATAGCTGGCGGCAGGTGGCGTGCGCCCCATGCCCTCCTTGAGTCCGCGTTGAAGGCGTCGTCGTTGCGCCCTAATGTTGCAATGGGGCCGGCAGGAAGGCTAGACAAGACCTAAGATATTTCTTACGTGCTCGTCTACTGCTGATGTTACTGTCTACTGATATTTCTCATGGTTCTTTCGTCTGCTGACGTTGAAATAAAACTTGTTCTTTCCCATCAAGAAAGGTGGCCTTGGTCTTGCACATTAATTTCTTAGAGAAATAGCTTCACGCTTTATGTCTCTTCGTGATCAGAGAGATGGTTCTCTTCCGACAGCTCAACAAGTGCGCTTATATCTATTGCTTCCAGGATTAATTATATGCTCGGTATATGAATTTGCTCACTGCCGTGAGTTATTATTTGCGTAAAGTTATCCGGATGTTACAGTTATGATTTTCATGTAGTAGTTTACTAATGTCATTTTAAAAACCTAGAGAAACTCTAGTGGAAACAATGATACCTGTACGTATTCGCCGGTTGTCAAGCTGTAGATGCCCAGGAGCAGACATCCTTGTAGGGTTAAAGAACCGCTAAACAAGCATCTGCCAGAACCTTCTTCTTTAAACTTCACGAAGTGACACTGTCAGTTAAAACATGGGCCGTTTTGCCTTAGTCGAAAAACTGCTTTTTATGTGAACAACCTGAAATCATAAATGGCGCGTTTTCAGGCTGCAAGAATGCAATTTGTTTTCGCATGTGCTTAAACGGACATTAAATAACGACCGGCCATTTTATCCGTATGGCATTAAGTTCTTTTCCAGTAAGAAAAAAAGGAATTCTTACATGGCACTATCATGCTTCTTGGACTCTGTAGATTATAGGAAACATGGACACAATTAAATAATCCTGGTTTGCTGCCGGTTATCTCCGCGAGCATTTCATCCAAGGTGTCGCACTTTGGACGAAAGTCTATCGGGGGTTGGATGACCAGCCAGCGTGGATCAGTTCTTGGTGAACTGATTCAGTGAAAAAAATTTAATATGCACTGCCGTGTCAGGGCAAATGTTGGGGACACCTTCTATCTCTTTTGTATTTTGTTAAAATGCAATAAAAAAGCGCAGCGGAGCTTAGTCGGTCAAAGCGAGCTGCTGTTGAGCCAGCCGGAGACGTACGTGCTTGATTCACGGTGGAGGATGACATTTTTTTTTTTCAGGTTAAACATAATCTCGCAGATATCCCGTGAAATCCTGCGGGTTCTCTCTTTTTTTAGGGACCGGCGCGTACGCCTAGCCCAACTATGAAAAACGAATGCTCCCAACTTCCTCGGTTTGAGCCAGTGACGTGCGTGAGCAAACCAGAGTACAATGGCAAACTCAACACGGGGCTCCAACCTTTATTATTGTTGGAAATCCTGCACAAAGCAATTATAAAGTATAAATTAAAGTGTAATAGCTATCATGGGGCCCGCATTGCACGCTAACATCAATCGCTCACTTAGACCGCTTTCTTTGCAGAAAATCATGGGGCTCGTCGGTACAGTCAATGCTGCAGTTGTACAGAGCACTATATTCAGGAATTGTACTGTACAGTACGCCCGTACTTGCAAGACTCATGCAAGACTAATTTGCGTACCTTCTAGGCAGACCACAGCCAGGAGAATACAATAGAGGGGTTAAACGCTGCTGAAAAGTATGTGCGGCGAAAACATTCGCTGCCTATGGGCTACGCAGCATTCCACCAAACACAACCAGCGTTCTGTTGTACACATCATCGCAGAACGGCTTCCTGTGTTGAACCAACTTTCATGCCCTGCGCATGGGATGTGGACAGACTCTCTCTTGCTCCATTGCAGCCGCTCTCCGCGGCCGCTACTGGATGCGCAATGCGATGCTACCTTTTTCTCTGCTCCGGACGCGCATCAGCTAACCTCGCGTCTATCATCATCTCGTCATCATCATCACCGCCACCACCATCAGCCTGACTATACCCACTGAAGGGCGAAATCCTCTCCCATATTCCTGCAATTAACCCCGTCCTAGGCTAGCTGCTTCCACCTGACCCCTGCGAACTTATTAACCTCATTCGCCCCCCGAACTTTCTGGCAGCCCTGCTGCGCTTTCTTTTCGTTGGAACCAAGTATGTTACCCTTAGCGAACATCTGTTATACCTTCTTGGCGCTACGTGTCCTGACCATGCCCATTTCTTTTTCTTGAATTCCACTAGAATGAGTGTAACTTGCCTTATTTCGTCGACCCACTCTACACGCTTCTTATCACCTAATGTTACCCTACCATTTTTCGTTCCATAGCCCTCTGCGTTGTCCTGAAAACAAGTAGAACTCTCTTCGTTCGCCTCCACGTTTCAGACAAATATGTGAGCACAGGTAAGATGCAAATGTTGTATACTTTCCTCTTGAGCGATAGCTTTAAGCTGCTAGTCATAATCTCCGACTGCTTGCAAATGCGCTCAATACCAATCTTGTTCTTGTTATGTCCCTTTCATTGTCCGGATCTGTGGCTACTACCTGTCCTAAGTAGACTTATTCGCCTCCTTTCTATAGTGAGTATCAAGTATCTGGTGATTGATTGGTGACCCACGCGACTCAACCAGCGAAGCGAGGGGTTGGACCGACCGTCAGAGGTGCAGCGGAGGTTACTGCGCAGCACAGAGCTGAAGTGGCGGAGCGCCTCCCATTAGAGGACATTCTCAAGCATGATTTGACATTACGTTCTACAAGCGATAAGTGGAGCATCACTCTTGAAGTGTGACAGAGTATGCCACATGCATCCTACGTTGGCTCAGTGGTTCGGGCACTCGGCTACTGAATCGGAATACACGCGTAGAAACACGTGCGCTGTATGGTGCGAGATTATCAGTCAGGTGGTCGAAATTATTGCGCAGCTATCTAATGTGACCCCTCTTTCTGGTTCAACCTCCCGCTTCCTTCCCTTCCTTAGGTGCGTTTGAGGTTTCCACAGAGAAAGTATGACAGATACTGCGCCTTTCTTTCCTACAAATCATTTTATTATTCATAGAGCTGACGGTAAGGTATTGCGGTTTATAGGCAAGAAAGAACAGTTTTCGTCACACATTTCCGTGAATACCTGAACCGCTTCATAAAGGTCATTTCTAACCGTTGTTTGACCTGCAGTTCGGGATGCGAGATGTGGTCTTTTGCTCGAAAAATATTCAGAGCCAAAGCCAAATAAAGTTTTTCTTTCTTCGAAACAAATGGCAAGTTGACCTTTGCCTGATTAGTCGTAGGTTTGCGCCCAGAAGTATACTGCTCCTTCGTTTCCGTAACAGCTAGCTCAAAAAAAAAAAATAAAAAAAATCTCTGATTGTAAATGCGGTGTTACAGGGATTACCATGGCTACTCTCACAGCTTTCGGTTTGGTTTGTGGGGTTTCAGCTTCCAAAACGATTATGAGAATCATAAATGAGGCCTCCGTCAGTTTCGACCAGCTGACGTTCCTTTACGTGCACTGGCATCGCATAATACGCTGGTGGCTATATTATGGGCAGATATTTAAGACTGGAGATTATTTCACTGCTCATCAATTGATCTGTTTTATTGAAAGAGCGGGTCGGGAGTAAAGATGAATGATTATCCGGATAAGGCTCCTTTACTTGATCTTCTGATGGGTCATTATTGACGGCAGGAGGATTTCAGGGCTTCTTGAGATAAAAAGCCTCAAAACTAACCATATATCGAAGGTGTGACTAGAGGAGGTGTACAAAATACACGGCCCAAGTGGTTCTCTTTTAAACATCATAACGGAGCTCCTTGAAGAAATGCACAAATATATGGAGAAGCTAAAGAAGAGTGAGGATGGGATTTGGCCTCTACGAGGTTTTTAACATTATTTTTGACAAAGACCGTAGAAGACGTGTAAAATGTGGGCCACGTTTTAAGCAGAGCACCAAATGCATACGCCAATGAGAAGCCACCAATGCATTTGTTAAAGATACGAACGAAAAGGAATCATAACAGCAATTTTGAAGATCTCTGTTCTTATTAATTAGCATGCAGTTGTGAAATCAAATTGCTTTCCGAAGATTGACGAATACACTCACCTCAATCACTATGCTAATACCGCTATTATCAGCAATGTATCCCGGCATAGATCTATCCAGGGCAACTGGGAAATTTTCGTAGTAATATTTAGCTGCCCCCTGAAAAGAAAATATTCTTTATTTATTATCGAACGAGACAAAATTACCCCAAAAGAAATTTGTCGTGTCTGGACATTTCGGCTATTCATTGCCAGGCACCTCAGGTAATGTTATGTTGTGAAGTCATGGTCGTTATGGGGGGAAGTAACTTATACCGGAAAGTGAAAATTATGTACGCACTTGCATTTAAAGCGCATCTCATTATTGGTAGCGTTTACTTTTGGTAACCTGAATATCTTTACCCATTTCAAATGTTAGCATTGCCCATAGTTTTTTTCTATAGCTTTGTGTACTGCTAATCGCCGACATTAGTGAATTCTGCGGCTTAACTACAGGTACACTAATCTCTCCTAATGAGATTTTTTGTAAGTGCTACTGCAAGTCCACTCCAATTATACTGTAGCAGACTTAAAGCAGTGGTGCAGAGTCAATATAGTCTCTGCCGGTGCTTCCATTCAAAAGAGGAAAAGCAACGGATGTTTTGGTAAACGACAATAATACGTTGCCCTAGCAGTCTTCACAATTGCTTGACACAATGCTATCCCCCCTGCCTTGTCTTGGGTCATAGTTCTTATATATAATTTAAAAACCAGCAAACTTATCTTATACGCTTTCTTTGAAAGTAATGAACCTATTACGCTCTTCTTTCACATTCTAATATTTTATTCACTCTTTAAAAAACGAATTCTGCTGTGCCACTCCAGAGAGATTCGTGATGCAGTTTGAAAGAATATGTCGTTTTGTGAACATTTACCTAAACCCACCACTCAGTAGGATGATGTTCATCAACCTGGGTGGATGTTGGAACAAATTGTTAGGTTCAAGGAATCTCATTGCACATTAAGATTACATGTGCCCATCTTGTTGTTTATGAAGTAAAATAAGATGGTTGATGGGCACTATAAATAAAATTAAACGAACACCTAGAGACATGGGAAGGCGCAAAATTCACTTCCAAAAAAGGTAATTGGCCAGTTTACAGAAGAGTGCTTGTAAAGATACAAACTCATTCTGCAAGTTGACTCGAATGCTGCAGACCTATCCCATAAGGTCCTTGTAAGCAGCTGAAGCGCTAGGTGACGCCGATTAGTCAGCGTAAAATTTGCAGTTTTTGCTGTTATTTCCATTCCAGGCAATCAAGGAAGATGTCGGTTTCGACTAGCAAATCTCTGTATATCCTGCATTTTGTGCGTGAACTTTTTTTCATTTCTCGAGAGAATTAGACACCTCCGCGATGGCTACCTTCGGTGATGAGACGAAGGCCTGGATTTACCATCGCTCCCTACAATGGCGCCCTGTGGCGACACATGCTTAGTCTACCACGTACCGTCACCTGGGCCAGCGTACCTGGGCCAGCCAGGGGCTAATATGAATATCTCATATCGAAGGTAGCGCAAAAAACATGGAACCCCCCCTCCCCGCTTAGACTGGCAGACGAAACGGACGGAAGGCCTGAAATGTCACTGGAGCAGGAGGTCAAGCGGCGATGTGAAATTGTCTAGTGTGCGTGGTCTCCATGTAAGCCGGCCTAAGGAGGTCTGCGCTGACTGTTTCTGTCCCGCCGTTCTGTCGGACGGTAGCGGTTTTCAGAGTGCGGTGGAGAGCGCGGAAAGGTCTGTCGTAGGCCGTGGTTAGTGGAGCTTGGACAGCATCACGGCGCACAAAAACGTGTGTCGAATTAGCCAGGTCAGGGTGCACTAAAATGTATAGTGGCTGGAAGAACACGGTGGAGTGGGCCGCAGGTTTTTAACACACTCCAACAGGGGTGGTGGTGGTGAAAACGTTCAATAAAAATATAGAGTTACATAAAGGTTGCTCTGGGTTCAGGCTTAGTGCCCTTCCCCTCACAAACACTAGGTGGAGTCCCTAGTACAGGATCCCAGTGGCTTCCGCTGCCGCCATTGCTCGTTTGACCAAGGCCTTTTGGGCTTTCAGTTCGG
>JAJIZL010028998.1:103162-124029 GCA_023969395.1 Amblyomma maculatum
TATAGTGTCTGTTTTGGTACAGCTGCGTAATTTCTCTGAAAGTGTAGGCTGGTGTGAATTCTTCTGAGGAGGAAGGAGACGAGGTTGTCCGGTTAGAAAGCGCGCGGGCGGCGGCATCTGCTGCCTCGTTTCCTCCTAGCCCAGACTATGAAGAGGCTGGATGGACTTTCCACGTACGAGCTGTTTTGCAGTAGTCGGTAGGCCAGGTCCGAGCTGTTTTTTAGTAGCCGGTAGGCCAGGTACGGGACCCAGCCCTGTTGAAAGTTCCTACACGCCCCTCGCGAGTCCATTATGATTGTTTTGGAATCAGAGTGTGTTGCTTCTGGCGCAATGGCGACCTACTCTGCCTGTGTTACGCTTCGGGCTTTAAATGTGAGCTCGTTTACCGTTTTGGACTCGTGAATCACTGCCGCCGTGTATCACCCGCGTTGGTGCGGGCCGGACGCGTCCACATAGGCGTTGAAGGAATTCTTGGGGCTGGGTTGGGAGCTGCTGTGATTTCAATGAGTCTCCTTGAAGACGCAGGATCCTAGCGTACACCAGCTCCGAAGCTGAGCACTGTAAGTCTTCTCGAATGATGGCTCGTAGACCTTGGAGCGCAAGGGGTAAAGAGTCTAGAGTCGACCCACGTGGCGCAACTGAGGCGAGCAGCTAGGGCGGCCTTCAATTGTCGGTGAAGGCGTTCCGCTATGCCGTTCGCACACAGGGGATATCCAGTGATACGGCAATGCTCGGCGCTGAGAATAATATTAAGGGAAGTAAAAAGGCAGAACTCAAACTGGAGGCCACAGCTGGTTGTGACGGTGTCAGGCGAGCCAAATCGAGATACCCACGCAGAGAGGAAGGCGCAGGAACAGTCTCCACAGTGATATCAGAATTGGGGACTGCTTCCGTCCAGCCATTGAAGCGGTCGACCACGATCAGGATATAACATTAGCCTCGCGATACGGGTAGAGGGCCCACGATGTCGAGATGTACATGTGCGAAACGATGGTAAGGTGGTAGGAAGGCGTCTTCGTATGATGGCAGACCTTGGTCGTCTGGCAGGGCAGACAGGTGCGTCCAAGTGCGCACATTAGCGTTGATTCAGAGCCAAACATAACGCTTAGTGATAAGTCGCTGAGTAGCTCGAATGCTTGGGTTGCATATGTCATGTATAGAATGAAAGATGGGGCGATGTAGCGAAGCCGGAACAAAAGGGTGGTGTAAGGGACCGACGGACACAACAGATTAGCGCGGGCCCCGATGGAACGCTGTGGCGAACGTCTAACAATGGCACTGCACTCGCGACGACGGGTGGGTCGTGGCAGGACAGCTCTGTTCTTTCCCTTTCTTTTTATTTTTTTTGTACACCGGGTTGAGCGCGCTGTCTCGACCTCGCGGGGACAGGTGAGACGCTCATTCAATGGAAGCACGTGACCCTAGGAGTTTTGCCTTTCCTTTTTTTGAGAGAGAGGGTTTAGTCCTCTTAAAGTTGAAGGGGGCGATGGACGTCGGAACGAACCAATCAGGTTGATGTTGTTTGTGAGTGGTCGTTGCGGAAATTAGGGCTGGACCTAAGAGGGTTAAAATCGAGCCCGAGGGCACGGTCCGGCGTTCCGAACTAGGTTTTGATGGTCGGCATCGTCGGCTATGCCGAGGTGGGAATATTTCCCTTTTAGCCGGTTCCAACCTTATTTCTCTGCTGTAAATGTTGTTAATATTTGCTGTGTCTATAAAATTCAGTTTTCTTCTCTTCAATTCCTGTCCTCAAGTCATCGCTCATACAGTCTCCGACGGAGCGTCTCTGGCGCAAGGAACCTCCGCTGCAACACGTATATAACGTCTCTGGCGGCGCACCCCTGGTGCACAAAGTAAAAGGAACCACCATCGGAACTTCACTGGCGCAATCGTATAAGATGTCTCTACGGGTCAAGTAGAGACAAAGTAAGGCAGCGAAGAAGACGGAGGAGGAGCAGGCGGCGAGAAGCGACAGCAAAGGAAACCATGAGAGGTAGCAGCAAGGACCAGAAGAACGGACCAGGGACACAGGACGGCAGCCGGTTAGGAAACGGAGTGCGTCGGTCAGCGGCTGGTTACGCAAGTTGGCAGCAACACACCCAAGGCCCAAAGCGAGCGGCAGCGCATCGCGGCGTCGGACATCGACACCAGAGAGCGCAAAAAGGGTTCAACACATCGAAAACGTGAGTGAGTTATTCCGGTCCTATTGACCTTATCTCTGTCTGCGTTGAAGCCAGTCGGGCAGTTTTAAAGGTGCGTAGTTCCGCATGGCAAATTTCAAAGTTGAAACCTCGGTAGAGGAAAAGAACTATAAATGGACACAAGGCTAATTTTGGACGCGGAACAGGCGCGGTGAAAGGAAGCGCAGGCAGAATTGCAGAGGCTAAATGGAGGAGAGGCACCCATTTTCGGAGGCAGTATGCTTGATGTGGAACACGCGATTGAAGGACATAGTTTTCAGCGCAAAGGCACGCGGCCAAAGGAAAGAAGAATAAAAAAAAACTGTAGGGACGAATACAGCGCTGTGTTCGTCCCTATAGTTTTCCTTCTTTCCTTTGGCCGCGTGCCTTCGCGCTGAAAATTATGTCCTTAAATATAGAATACCAACTAGCGCGATTGAAGTTGCCATCGCAGAGCGCCATGAAGCTGATCGGAAGATCGCTATAGCAACACGGTGGATGAGGGCAGTGGGCGCAGAAATGTCCAGCATAGTGCCACTAGTTACACCACCAGAGCCGGAAAACAATTGCTCTTTGAGGGAGCATTATGCGCCTTCACCAGCGCCAAGCGATGAAGGGGTAAGCGGCCAGGTATTGGCAAAATGCGAGCCAGGTTCCCATGAAACAGATTCGGCGTTGCCGCAAAAACAACCTTAGGCAAGCTCAGAGAAGGATTGGTTCGAACAGCGAGAACATGACACGGACAACAGACGCGACCTCGCGGAGCTAGCGAGAGGCGGAAATACTTCGCAGGTGCAGCGGCGCACTGCGTCTAGCATATTGCATGAAGTGCCCTGTACTACTGTCCTCAGCAGGAGCTCCCCTTTCGAGGCTACGAGTGGAGACGGGTCAGTAGGACATAACATAGAGAGGGCTGTGCAAGTTTCAAACGCACCCGACGAAAGCCTGACCACAACGTCTGAGCACAAAGCATTGTTGCTCGACAATATCGAGTCAGGCGAAAGGAAGGTAGCTCCTGTAGTTTCAGTGTTCGATGTTTCCATGGAGCCGGAAAATGCCTGTCAAGCAGGGCACGGCATTTGAAATGCTAGTGCCAAAGGGAATGGGGCAAAAGGCGCCCATCGAGGTAAAGTGCAAGTAGACAGGTGCGTAGCTCACATATTGCAAGCACGCCTGAGGTACCGTGCTATCTACTGTTCATCACGCCTGGTCAAGCGTCGCACGGGGTTCGTTAGCCCATGCAAAGGGGGCGAACAGGGCAAGGCGCAAGACACATTGTCGCGGCGTAACGTGCACAGCGTGCTCTCGGGGGCATCACAAGGTGAGGGATTAGGCTCTAACGATACCCAGGAGGTATTCAACCCCGGAGGATACAAGCGGTTGAGTTTTCACTCTTTTGCGACTGTGGCCCAAGACATCGCACACCGGCTCTAGCTCACACAGCTGAAGGGCGTGCGGCCGGGGAGACTCAGGTTGGCGTCCACGGACGAAACGCTGGCGCTGATGAGTGCTGAAGCTGGAGGCATTCACCATCAATCTCGTAGGGGCGTTGCTGCGTGGATGGACCAGAAGCATGGCGTTTGCGACTGCTTGTTCTGCGGCAGTAAAGGCGGCCTGGGCTTGTAATGACCAAGAAATGGTGGAGCACCGGCCAGCGGTTGATCAGAAAGGGTCACTGAGGGAACGAAGCAGCTCTGCACAGTGTGGGATGAAGCGTCTAAATAAAATTACCAGCCCCAGGAATTGCCGTAAGTGGCGCAGTGTTGTAGGCAGGGTATAATTCTTGATGGCATGGACGGTGGACACGAGAGGGCGAATACGCTCCGAGGATATGCGATGACCTACGAACTCGAGCTCAGAGGCACCAAATACACACTTGGAGACGTTTACAACCAGGCCGTGCTGCTGTAGACTCTTGAACAAGCACCTATGAGTTTTTCATGATCTTCAGGTATAGGACTGGCGATAAGAAAATTATCCAGGTGCGCGAAGACAAGCGGTAGGCCCTCTGGGACCTCAGTTATGAAGGTTTGAGCCAAATTGCGTACTCTAAAAGGCATCAGTACATACTCAAACAAACCAAAGGGCGTCGTAATGGCGGTCTAGGTGTATCAGCGGTTTCGGTGGGAATTAGGGGATACACCATAAACAGGACAACTTTGCTAAAAATGGTGCAGCCGGTGAGGTGCGACTTAAAGTCTGGATGTAGGACAGCGGATAGCGGTCCTGGACAGCCTTGGCATTCAACGCCCGAGAGTACCCACAGGGATGCCATTCACTGGGATCCCGCTTGGGCACTAGATACAGCGTTGGCGCCCCCGCGATGGACGACGGGCGTATAAAGCCGAGCTGCAGCATTTGGTCGAACTCAGGGTTGACGATAGCGAGACGGTCTCCAAACAAGAGGCCTGGTCGAGCAGCTGTGAGTAGACCCCGGGAGACTATGTGGTATGCCTCCGTATATTTCGGCGCCTGAGTTAGGTTGCATGACTTGGTCAGCTTCGGGAAATCCGCCATTACTTTATCGAGCTTGAGGGAAGGTATCAGCAAGCAGATGCCCATGGGAGTAAAGTCGTTCAAGACTCCCTAGATGGAGACATGAATCGGACCGTCAGTAATGCGACGACGCCGCACGCTGGCGTCCAAGGCGAGGAATGAGAAGACCGAACTGAGGATTGGTTGAACGAATACATATCGAAAAGTGCGGCGAACCATGATGTTGAGAGTGCGAGATCTTAATCCGTATGTGGCAATACACGAGACTGTTTCAGCATGCAGCGACTGCCCCGACGACTTAGAAGAATCAGCCCTAGTCGGTGGAACCACGCCGATATAGCGACTTTGTCTATAAAGAACCGGTTGCAGAGAACGTGTCGTTACCATAAATAGCCAGCTTGAACGACTGGCGGGACAAAACGGCACCGTTAGTCATATCGGCAGGCGTTTCCCAACAACGAACAGGCTGGTGTACACTTCGCGGGGCAGGTATCGAAAACGCCGCTGGTACCAGCAGAAAGCCGGAGGGCTGGGACTCCGAGCTTGACGTCTGCGCGAAAGAGCGAGATTATCGATACGAGGCGGCCGGGTCTCCCGGGGTAGGTTGCGGAGTGCGAAGACTGAGGCGGCAAGCTCATAAATACGGGCCTCCAGACATACAAAAAACAGCAGTGGTGGATGAGGGGGGGGGGGTTGTGTCATGAATTTTATCGGCGATAAAATCCAGGTGGTCGAGGGCGGCGTCACCGGCCGCTGCAAGGGCGAGGCGGATGGGCTGGGGAAGGCGTTGGAGGATAGCTGTCGATGCTACGCAGAGTGGTTGGAGGTATCGCTCTCATCAAGACGATGGCGCATCCCGCGCAACAGCTGGGAAAGGTGGTGGTCGCCAAGATATTTCTCGGTAAGGAGCTTGTGGAGCCGGGAGCGCTCAGACATGAAGGCTTAACACACTCTCCGGCACCTTGGTTTTTAGATGCTGATATTGTGTTTCACCCATGGGGGCGGCGATAACGTCGGAGAGCTCGCCGGCAACGTAGGGAGGAAGGCTTGAGGCAACATAGTAGTATTGCGTCGTCTCCTAGCTGAAGCGAGCAAGGAAAAATTGTGTCATGCGGACGTGAGCCCTGTTCCGTGGATGCTACGGGATTGGTTGTTTCTCGTCCTAGGTCCGCACATGAAGGTCGAACACCCCATGAGCGAAGAAACAAAAGTGCTGTTGATTGGCAGAACAAGATTGGCTCCAGAGGCGTGCGAGGTTCTTTTCTTTAAATCTTCTGGCCGCCTTGTTCTGTGCCTTATTCAGAGACAGCAATCTAAATAGATGCCCAGACCGACCAATTTAACGACGAATAATTTTATGTACAAGTGTACATGGACGGGACGAGAGTAAGACAAGCGAGTAGGACGAAACACAAAATTGTCTACAGTCACCAGTTCGTTGGGTGGGCAGGAACATGAAGTCGGTGTAGACGCTCGCTCCGATTGTTCACGCGTTGTAGGGTCGCCGACGTAGGGCCTCGGCAGGTCTAGCGGAAGGCTAGGCCACCGAATGGGGCCCAGTGGCAGCACGAGGCCTCGGGTTGTCGTACCACGGCCAATGAGTTCGGTCTCCCCGATGTGCATAGGCTAAGCACGGCGCCGAACGCTCGTGCCAGTGAAGAGCTGCCGTTACTGTAGCGGTGAAGAGCTGGCGCTGTGGCACTCCCAGGCCCGACCACCGTTCCGAGCTTCGGGGACAACAGGAGGAACAGGACAGGATACGGCCGGCAGGCCCCAGGTCTGGATTCCCGGGTCAGGTCTGGCAGAAGACGCACCGCTCCGAGCTCCTTGGACAGGCGATCGGCTCCGCTGCTCGCCTGTTCTCTCCTGCTCGTGCCTCGCGCTCCTCGAGCGTTTTCCTCTTCTTCTTTCTCCAAACGTGGTTTTCCTTCTTCGTCTTTTATCAAATTCTTCCTACTCACACACATGTTCTTCACAAATATGCCCCCCCCCCCCTTTGAGAAGTTTTTTTTTTCGGGAAACAAAAAACTTGGGGCCACGACACTGATGCACTCTTTTAGAGGACCGCACACCACAACACTGCTGCACACATCACTGCACACACCACAGAGCGGCCACACCATTGCTATTGTCTGCTGAGAGTCTGTCGCGCGAACACACAAAATGAAAAATAAACTGTATTAATGTAGGTAAGTACCGTTAACACTTGAACAAGAAAAATAACTAGACCGGTCAGAAGAATGTTGGGACAAGAATCGTCATTCGTTCAGAACCGGCTTAAATAGTCGGCGCCAACGTTAGATGGAGCATTTGATGTGTTCAACACGGAACGAATACTCTTGCAATACCAGGCTCCATCGCAGCACACGACTGTTTAAATGTTTGGCCTACGTCCTAATGGAGCGTTGCTCAGCTTTCCTTTCGGGACAGTTCTCTGACATGAATAGCACGACCTCACAAACCTCTTAATGTCTGCTTGCACACCTGGCGAATAAAAGTCACCAAGCACTCTTGCAGTAGTTTTTCTGACACCCTGGTGGCCTGCAAGTGCACTTTCATGTGCCTGCACGAGGACCTGAGGGCGCAAAACCTTTGGAACGACCGCTTGTTCGATTATTTTTCCAGGACAAACTTGATATGTCCGGTACAAAATTCCGTCAACAAGATGGAAGGTGTAGGCCGTCAGCCGTTTTCCGGGATAGGTTTTGTTCAATTTGCGACGACACACGTCTAAACTGGCATCTTCCTCTTGCTTCTTGCGAAAAACCGGCCGAGATATTTGGAGCGCGGTTTGAGGGGCACCCAAACCAGTCTCTGAAACTTTTGCCGCCAAAGCCTGGAAAGAAACACTGGACCCATCATCACAGGCAGGTATGCTTCTCTGGCTTGTCAAGACTGTTGGAACGTCGGGGAATGGGGCGCTTGCACCCGGAACGTTGCCGATAATTATGTCATATAATGGCGTCGGCAGGCACCTAGCAATAGCTTTGCCTGTGAAGTATGGCGACTTGATAATAACCTCTGCCTCAGGCGCTTCGATGTCAGAACCATCCGCTAAACGTAAAGATGCTTGTTCACCACAATACGCAGCCTCGGGCACCAAAGCCTGACGCACCACGATGCTATTAGAACCAGTATCGCGCAGCACCGACACTGCTTGTCCGAACACTTCTCCATGCTCCACCGGCATGTTGGTAATAATCTAAGATGGACTAAGAGCCGAATCGTCCCCTCGAACATCTAGGCATGTTCTTCCCAGCTGACGACCAGGGCGGGAATCTCGAGGGGACGTGCAGCAAGCAGACGTCTCCCGGTCATTCGAATTTCCGTATCGATACAACTGGGTTTCTTGCCCAGATTTGCGAAATAATGTGCAATATGGGGGCTTCAGTTTTGTACGGCAATCCGCCGACCTATGTCTGATCTTTTCACAGATGAAGCATCGAATTCTAGTCTTTGGGTTTGGGGCTGCGTCCTGCGGTTTCGCAGAATTCTGCTCAGCTCTATCTTTAAAAACCGGGAGGTTATTCTGTCGCTGAGCCTCAAGAAAGTGATCGGCGGCCTCAGCAATCTCGTCCACCGTTTTGCAATCACGTTCTCGCAAGAAGAGAACTAAACGATTGTGACAGCTGTTTAAAAACTGCTCAGCCACTATCATGTCCCGAACTACTTCAGACGTGCGACCTTGTCCTCGCCTCTCAACCCAGCGGTCAGAAAACCTTAACAGCCTTGTGGTGTACTGGGAAGCTGTCTCATCATCTTGCGGCTTGCTTCCACAAAACTTCTCTCTGTAGCCCTCAGCCGTGAACCGGAACCTCCGAAGTAAGGCTATATCGTCATTTTACTGAGTCCTCAGGAGAGAGTCGTCCAAAGACTCTGAGAGCTTCGCCGTCGAGGTACAGACTCAAAGCCGTGGCCCACTTCTCTTTCGGCCAGCCCTGGCCAATGGCGACGTGTTCAAAACGCTTCAAATACGCGTCCAAATCGTCCCTTTCCTCATTAAACAGTGGAATCAATCCATGAGGACTAATTGGGAAAGACGAAGCTGGTACGGTACCGTGCTCAGCGCTTCGAAAACTAGGGGCGTTTTCTCCCAATTCCGGAAGTCATACTCGTAGCTGCAAATTCTAGTTTTCTTGCTCCAAGCGCTGCTTCGCTCTTTCATGTTCTGCAGCTTTCGCTTCACGTTCTGCAACTCTCTCTTCGCGTTCTGCAGCTCTCTCTTCGCGTTCTGCAGCTTTGTCTTCCCTTGCCTTTTACAATTCTTTTTGAACCCACTCGCGCAACTCGACTCCCTGCAAACCTATACGTTCCCCTACCGCAAGCAACTCTGGTGCACTCACTTTTCTCCAATCTCTAGCCGCGGGAAAATGCTGCTTGGCCGGCCTGGTCCTGCCGTGGACGCCAAAAGACGTCCGTGGACGCCGTGGACGCACTAGCCACGAATAGGCGCCGTCCTTGTTTTCCTCGGCGGGTGGCGCGCAATACCCGAGTTCCCCGGCGCCACCCAAGAGGGCGCTACACTTTCCTTAAGGCGGTATGATTTCCATTCTCCTAAAATGGACGTTTTGTCGTACCGCTTGTTGTTTCGTTCGTTTTCTCAAAAAGCTTTCCACTTAGCTCTTAGTTTACCAAAACTAACTTCGTCCAATCCCAAGGTATAACTTTCTTCTGAAGCAATGTAATAAATGTCCCGGTATGAGCAGAACAATGCTCGCAGTCACAACAGGATAAGCCATTGGTCCACACAAACCGGTCGTTTATTTTAGGTCACTCTTTGGATGTCTAATCGACTAAGCGGAGTGCCAACAGTAGAGAAAGATATTAAAATAATCTGAGGAAAAGAAACTGAAAATTATTCAGCCAGCGGGCTTGATTATGTGTTTATTTTGAAGGTCCTCATTAAACACTTGAATAATATCTTGTTGATGAGCCGAATACCGATACCACGGTATCGATATTCGAACTACATTCTAATCTTTTGGATGCTAATGCGACTATTTTGCTGAAAACAACATTTTAAAATGTGGACTTTCATAGCGATGCACTTTTGACAACTTCCGTTGTTTGATCGTTGTCTGATAGAGCGGACGTACTTTTCGCTGAACAAAGAGCTATGGAATAAATTTTTAAAGAATAATGAGTGACGAAGCTTCACAATAGGCAAACAGAGCAGAGAGAACATTTTTTTACTGGTAAATAAAATTTGATTGTATTTAAATGTTTCAGGAAGCGTTGAGACGATGTTTGCTCGGCTGGTTCACAGGGCAAGAAAGAGCGAAAATGCGGAAAAATACCTAATGCTCGATACATTACACACTGTTTATTCCTTTTATTTTTTGACAGCGGCATGTCGCTTGGTAAGCTACTGTTTTTAAAAAAATATCCATTTAGTTGTGAGGTTTATACTTGTGCGGGTTATGCGCGCTAATGTTTAGCCTGTTTTGAACCCACGATGAAGCCATCACTGAGCAGTTTGGGAATAATCACCTCGGTGGAACATCGTCAAGAAAAGCGTGAAATTTCTTATACTACAGGGAGTACAGAAATACAAGGTGTAGTCTGACCCCAGCTCACACCGAGTGTTTGTCTCCGTGTCATGGCAGATGACAATACCGTAGCTAGCCTTCAAAGCTCTTCGGAGCACTTTCTCTCACCGTATCAGTGAAAGGAACATCTTCCCGTCCCAGATACAGTGAATCTTGCATTCGGCCCGCGTCACCAGCAAAAACTTACCCGAAAACACACTTGTTTCGCACTAGAAAACGCTGTTTTCTGGACTAGAGAAATAATGTGTGTTAGTTGGTGAGTTTTCACTACTAGCATTAAAAGAATTACAAGACTAGAAAGTTTTCAGACAGGAGAAAAAGACGTTTTTTCTTGTGATATTCGGATTTTGTTCTACATTTTTTCAATGTGAAATGCTTCATCCTCGATAGAGTATAAAAACTGGTTCCAGCACGTATTCCTGTAATTTCATTTTTATATTCATTGCCACGATACAGTCCAAACAGAGCAAACAAAAGATCTCAGATGCTCAAGAGTACTGCGAACTTACTATTATTAGCTCAAAAAAAGTCTAATCTTTGGTAAGCTTACCTCTTTGAGTACTTCTAGTACTCTCCCGAGATAAGTTTCGACAGTCTTGTTATACACCTGCAAAAACATGGTGTAAGCAATGCCTTGTAATGATTGCAAAATCGTAAAAAAAAACAAAACATCAAAACTTTTATATTTTGATGTCCTTATTCTGATGTCGCCGCCAACTGATTGTATTCAAAATTTTGGCTCATCAAAAATATGAGAGTCGCAAAAGATATCTTATTTCATATCGCTAAGATTGCATGATCGGCCATAAAATTGAGTGGTTATGTAGGTATTATTGTGCGCAACGTTCCATAACCAGGTGACTGCAAGATTAGGAGACATCGCTATCTACATATCAAAGTATCTTCTTTGATGTCTGCAGCCGAGCTTGACATTTGGATAGGTACTAGAAAGCGGCATCCTTGTACAATATGGCTCGTGTGTAAAGAAGTCTTGTGGATTTTAAAGATTCTCCCGTCACTCTGACAATGTTTAACGAGTTGACAACATATCAAAGGGCTGATTTCTACTTGATGTAATTGCCAATCCTGGCTACAACCACTGCGATGTCGACTGACGCTACGTGGTCAAATGTACTAGTACTGGAGCACTTCGCTACTGCCATGCAGCATAATTTCCACTAGAATGTCAGTAACAGTTATTTCTCTAACCCACTCTGCACGCGTCCTACCTGTTAATGTTACTCCTACCATTTTTCGTTCCAAAGCCCTCTGAGTTGTCCTCAACTGAAGTAGAACCCTCTTGGTTAGCCTCCACGTTTCAGCCCCATAGGTGAGTACAGGTAAGATGCAACTGTTGTATACTTTCCTCTTGAGCGATACCGGTAAGCTGCTAGTCATAATCTGCGAGTGCTTCTCAAATGCGCTCCATCCCAATCTTATTGTTCTTGTTATTTCCTTTTCATAGTCGCATCTGCGGTTACTTCCTGTCCTAGGCAGGCATATTCGCCTACAACTTCCAGTGCTTCGCTACCTAACGTAAACTGCTGTTCCTTCCCGAGGCTGTTGAACATTACCTTAGTCTTCTGCATATTGATTTTAAAGCCTACCTTTCTACTGTTCCTGTCTAGGTCATCAATCATTACTTGCAGTTCATCCCCCGAGTTGCTTAGCAAGGCAATGTCATCAGCAAATCGCAGATTACTGAGGTATTCTCCATCTACCCTTATCACTAACTGCTCCCATTCCAAGTCTCTGAATACTTCCTCTAAACAAGCTGTGAATAGTACTGGGGAGATTGTGTCTCCTTGCCTAACACCTCTCTTTATGGGAATTTTGTTACTTTCTTTATGCAGAACTATTGTTGATGTGCAGCCGCTATATATATCTTCCAGCACTTTCATGTACGGCTCGTCTACCCCCTGATTTCGCAATGCCTGGATCACCGCCGAGGTTTCTACTGAGTCAAATGCTTTTTCGTTATCAATGAATGCTATGTATAAGGGCTGGCGAAATTCGGAGCATTTTTCTATCACTTGATTGATGGTATGATATGATCGATAGTAAAGTACTGTTTCTGAAAACCTGCTTGATCATTTGCCTAATTGCTGTCTAAGGTTGTCCTGATTGTATTAGCGATTACCTTAGTAAATACCTTATATGTAACAGACAGTAAAGCTGATAGGTCTGTAATTTTTAAGGTCCTTAGTGTCCCCTTTCTTGTGAATGAGGATAATGTTTGCATTCTTCCATGATTCCGTTACCGTCGATGACACTAGGCACTGCGTATACAGGGTGGCCAGTTTTTCTAGCACAATATCCCCCCCCCCCCGTTCTTTAACAAATCTGTAGTTATCTGATCCTCTCCAGCTGATTTCCCCCTTTTCAAAGTTCCTAATGCTTTCTTGACCTCGTCCTTCGTCACTGGTGGAACGTCTGACTGTTTTTCCCTACCGCCAATCTCATTACGGCCCTGACTACTTTGGCTGCTGTAGAGATCTGTATAGAACTCCTCAGCTACTTTGACTATCTTGTCCATATTCGTGATGACGTTGCCCGCCTTGTTCCTTATCGCATACATCTGGTTTTTGCCTATGCCCAATTTCTTCTTTACCGCTTTAACGCTTCCCCCGTTCTTTACAGCATGCTCAATTTTCTCCACGTCATACTTCCTTATATGGGTCACCTTGCACTTGTTGATCGGCTTTGATATCTCGGCCAATTCTATCTGGTCTGCTGGATTGGAAGCGTTCATACTCTGGCGTTTCTTAATCAAATCTTTCGTCTCCTTAGACAGCTTACCGGTATCCTCTCCAACTATCCCACCGCCTATATCTACAGCGCACTCAGTAATGATATCTCTGAAATTATTGCTCATTGCTTCTAGGGTAATGTCGCCATCTTCGGTTAGAGCTGAATATCTATTCTGTAGCGAGATCCTGAGCTCTTCTGCCCTCCCCCTCACTGCCAATTCATTGATGGGTTTCTTTCTTACTAATCTGTCGCGTTTCTTCTTCAGATTTAGGCTAATTCGGGACCGCACCATCCTGTGGTCATTGCATCGCACTTTCCCGATTACCTCTACATCTTGCATAATGACGGGTATTGAACACAGTATGAAGTCAATGTCATTTTTAGTCTCCCCGTTAGGACTTTTCTATGTCCATTTTGCGGTCCTTCCGTTTGCTGAAGAAGGTATTCATGATTCTTAAGTTATTGTGCTCTTCAAACTCAACTAGTAATCCCCCCCCCCCCCCTGCTATTCCTAGAACCAATGCCATAGTCCCCTATTGCCTGGTCTAATGCCTGCTTTCCGGCAGGCAGGCAGGCGACCGCAGGCAGGCATGGTCAGGCCTAAAGTATGATGTGACATATCAAAGGAGGAACGGAACTGATGAAGCAGGGCAAGAAGCTCTGTTCGTTGAGTCGGCGTGAGCTTATTGTCAGTAGAGCTGGCGAAGATGTCTACTGGAGATGGATCAGCAGACGTAGCAGTAAGCGCAGCGACCGGTGTACGGCAAGGATGATCGTCGCAGGTGTCACATTCCAGCATCGAGGCAAAAAGCTGGACGTGTCTCAGACAATCGCTGCGAAGAAAAGAGCGGTAAATTGAATGGATTGATGACTACCATGGAGCTGCAGCCAGCTTAATCTAGTAAGCACCACACATTGCAGGGATAGATTGTGACGATGCGTGAGGCCATCTGAAGGCGAGAAGATGGCACACCCGTCGAAAAGAGAGTAGGATAAAACAGACAAAAGAACGACAGAACATGGCGAGATTGAAACATCGTCAGCCACAGTCAGTTTGGCGCATGTAATAGAGGTATAGGTCGTCGTGGCATCACAGAGGGGAAGCAGCGCTACTTCAGCACTTGTTTAGTCGATAACGGCTTGATTTTGGGACAGAAAATCCCAGCCCAATATGACGTCATGAGAGCATGATGAAAGGACAATAATTCAATGATGTAGGGAACACCCTGAATACAAACTCCCGCTGTACAGGCGGCGGCAGGGTAAATTAAATGGGAATTGGCGGCACGAAGCCAATAACCATGCAGCGGCGTCGTCACTTTGCGCATCTTGAGGCACAATGTTTCGCTTAGCACGAACACCGAACACACCAGCATAAGATTTCTTTTGTCATGCAGCCGCTTTTTGCTGAAGGCACATTATATAAGATTTCATTGTCGTGCTGTCGCTGCTACATTGCGCAGAGCGGAGGTTGTGTGAATGAGTTATGGCATGAGGATGCGAGGAACGTCCGTCAGAAGTGTAAAACATTCAGGATACATTGTCGAGACTGTGATTTAAAGGGAGGTGGCCTCTGTTTCTCCGTATTTTGATAATGTCATTTCGAACAGCCGCCACTTCCAAATTTCAAGAGAGGCGTTAGACATTCATAGAATGGGTTTTTAATGTGTCAGCAAAATGAGATGCAGTATCTGCGCAACGCGGCGTACCTTTGCTTGCTATAAACCTTCTGTTTCTAACCGTTTTTTCTGTATAGGACACGGCTTCTTTCTTGTTCGCGTTTTCAGCGCTTTTGGGTTAGCTAAATGGAGCAGTAGTGCAGAATACAGCATACGCACTACACATCGACACAAGTTAGCGGTCAACCTCCATAGAGCACACTCCCCTTCCTCAAGAACAATATCCTCTGCATCTTCCATTTCAGTCACTTCCCTGTCTCTTCGCGATGTGAAATGCTAAAACAAATCCTCCGGGCACAACCGTATAATGGATTCCTCTGACTCGCACTTCCATCGTTCACTAAGAGCGCTTCGCGGTACTGAAGATAGTCGCAGTAAAAGTTTTCGGAGACAATGTTTTATTGAGCATACAGTAGAAAACTATGTGTTAAGATCACACGTTTGGGATATTTTGGATGTGTGAAAATATTCTACATTTGCCATTCAGATTGAATATATCTGCAGGCGAATTCATATTCATAGTAAAAAAAAAACAATATTTAAAATTTCCGAATATGCAAATATAACTGAAATCATCGAACATTTTCGAACTCTGTGCTGTTTTGCCTCACTCCTTAATTCATAGCAATGCTTCATCATGTTGATTGCGCCTTAAATCATCATCAAAACGCGGTGGGGCTGTTCTATTAAGAAGGTTCTACCTATTCTTAAACAGGACCTTCCTCATAACGTCCGTCATGGCACGCATTTGACTCAATGGGGGAAAACATATTCGTTGTTAACGCAGATATAGATCGTACAGGTATTTTTCAGATAACATTACTGTGATTTCAACTTATCTTGTGCTGTGTTTTTCATGCCCCTCCAAAACTTCGAGCTTTGAGTTAATTCAGATATATTTTGTAGTCTCTTGACGGCCTAGACGACAAGAGCTTACTTTAATCAGTGGGGATATGACAACTTCACATTGTTCTACGCAGTACCTTTAAGTACATTAAGTACAAAAAAATCTGCTATACGTAATCCTGTATAAAATATGCACTGTATTTTTCAGTAAGGTACACCCTTCTGTGTCATTCTAGTAAACTTTTATTAGACGTGAATTCTGAAAAAAAAAACAAGATAAACAGCGTTTACGAGTTTTAATTGTTTCATTTTGTTTTCATTGATAAGGCAGTCGATATAAAAGGCTCGTTTCTCATGCTCGTATTAGCTTCGTATTAGAAAATTCTAATATTTTTAATGCCCTAGATATTTTTGCTTTAGTAAAAGTGTTCTTAGAAATAATGAACATTTTAAAGGCGTATTGTTATATACTAAGGCTGCCTTAGATTGCCTTTTATTTGTACTACGGCTGTTTTCGACTTTTTTGAGCATATTGAAACTAGTAATGAAAATACATAGTTTAAAACACCGTATTACATCAAAACCTAAATATATATCACATGAGTGGTTCAATTAATGTTTAGTGAGGATTCTTATTAGGCAAGCGCTATCTGAGGTATTGCAAAGACAAGCTACCGCTTGGTCTTTTACTTCGGCAGAATTCTTCGCCTTTATTTTCCTTCCACTGCTATCCTATGCAATAACGCCCACTGCTTCCCCACTAAGTGCAAATGTGCCTGGCTGCGTCATACAAGCGAAGCTATAAACGAAGCCACGTAAGCAAACAAAATTACAATTCATGTGTAGGTAGTAGCCATATTCCAGTTTTACAAATACATGCAGTACGTAGCAGAATGTGTTATAGAATATAGAAGAAAGAAGGCATGACATATTTAAATGTTGACGGGGATTCTTAATAATAACCTACAAGCAATGAATGGAGCACTAGCGTTTTTTTGTTATTTAATCACATACACAATAATAATTAAGTAAATTTATGTGCTCAATGTAAATGGATTTTTGGAGAGGTTTCTGTCGGTGGATCCTTTATGATTTAGTATGTCTTCCAGAAATCACATGAATTGGATTGCCATACATTACTTTCGTCAGAAAAAAGAGAATGCAAATGATCCGTGCTAGGCGGCTATTAGCCGACGCGCGACAGCGAGCTGACTAGCCAAGGTTTGATCTCCCAGGTCTGAGCTGACAATCATGGCTCGAGAGCGAGAACTTGTATTAGAGATTTTAGGAGTGGATCTTCACAATTCTGCAATGTGTGAGCATAAGTAGCTATTCAACACAATTTCGGGTCGTAATCGCCGGGTAGAATTTTGGCCAGTAAGGAGTTATGAAGAATCACTTATGCAGTCGTCTCCAGGTAGTCTCCTGCTCTATGGAAGCGGTGGCAAGAATTTACACAAGTGGCTAAAACAGGCCACGATACATTTAAAATTCATATTTGCAAATAGTCTCAGTAAGGTAGTGCTCAGCTATGGCGTTAATATTTTAGCAATGTCCAGGCCCGTGGTGTTGGCTCCCTGTGCACCGAATATGCGTCGCATGTCGAAGCGTTTTGATGCAGGTAGGGCTCTCGGGTTGTCCACATGAACATTCTTACATGAGTGCTCCTTTGATGCAACCTCTTATAAAATTAAATACTTCAATGTTGTGGTTTTCGGCTACAAAAATTCAACATTTTATGGTCAAACTTAGGAGCCTACAGAGATAACGGACACGGACACAAACGCGCAGTATTCTGCACATTAGGACAAATTGTCAGCATGCTTGGTCGTATCTACATAATGAATAAAAAATATAGTCGAATATACGGGGTGTAAAAAATCGAAACACACGTGCAGTGCGTGATGTTATCAACATGCAATTTTGCGCATGCCTGTACACGATTAGACTATTCTGAAAAAACAAAAAACTGCAAATATTTGGGGACTGAATACAGAGGAGGTGAACAATGCTGGTGAGCTTTTTATATTGACACAAAACTGGGTGCATACATTCTAATAGCCATAGTACTCCCTAAATGTCAAAACTGATAGCACATAATTTATACGACTTGTAAATGTAGTAAACAACAGGGAGCGCGAAGCTTGCACTAAAACATACACTGGTCTACTCACATGAACAGTCTCAATAATCCCGAAGTACAACAATGACTAAAGTATATTGCATTTAAAGTACGTTTGAGCAAATTCGCATGTACCAAGTCCTCCTACATCCTTCTCACGTTCAGCTGCTCTTGTTACGCTGCGCACCAGTAATTGGCGCCCTGCTTATCTTATCCCCTAAAAAAACATACACTGCAGAATTATGTCGTATAAGCGACTATCCCATGTGACATTGTTCTTGTTGTTATGAATAGTTGAGTGTAACTGCCCTAAACAACCGACATACGTGGTGGAGGTTTAATCATTAGAGTATAAGAGTAAATACCCAAACTAATACTGTTCGGACCTAAGTTGTTCTCATGTTACGGCATACGAGCTCAATCAACATTTTGACAACCTTATAGACATTTTTAACGTCTAGTCTGTACATTCGTTCTTTTACATCTATATGTAACGGGCGTGAATAGATACCTAACAGTTTGTATCCCATGCTATGGCAAGCAGGGGTGCACCGCCCCTTAAAGATACAGCTCTCTTGCAAGTGTCGTCTTACAATCTATACAACTTGGTGAACGGCAGTAGAACAGTATTTCTTGTGCTTCCCATTTTTTCATTCACATTTTGGCTGAATAATATGGTTTGAATTTTTCTCTTCTGGTGCTACAATACAACATTGTTTGGGAACAACAAAAAATTTGCATTTCCAGAGGTATAATACCACTGGTTGTGAGCAATATGCTGCTTTTCAAGAATACGGGCTTTATTCATATAGAAGAAATTAGCATACTTGCTGTGGTAAACACGAAGATAAGCTAAATTACATGGGCCATAAACCAACCTAACTTCAGGACATACTAAATAATTTCCTATACTCACCGGCTGAATGGCATCCTTGTAATCTTTGAACAAGCATTGGGTATATTTGGTACACGTGCTTGCATTCTTTTCAGAGAACTTGTCACAAGAATTAAACAAATATTCATCCTCCTTAACACGATGAACTGAAAAAAAAAGAGTCCACAATGAACTTTTTTTTTCAGGGTCAACTAGGATGAAATGTTTGCATTCAGATCCACATAATATAATTTCAGCCGAAATGTAAAAACCCTCATTTCCCTTTTTTCTCTATGACACAAAACTTCAGACGACATGCAGTACAAAAACAGTGCAAGCTCTGAAGGTGAAGAACGCCATCAGGTACCTTTGGCGAAAGTAGAAGAGCGGAATAGTTTCCTTCATTTTGGGCAGTGCAAAATGCTTCGCTCTGGATTAGGACTTTTGCATAGCTTGATAGAACATGGTACCAGCCGCATGGTTACATGCATTTAGCGAGATATTATGACTGATAAGTTTGTGCATAATCATAATAAATTGAAACTTGCTTTTGTTATTCGGGCATCAAGTCGGCATCGCCTTTTATTTGTAAAACAAATCTACATTTGAAAGCAAATGCAGCAGAAACTGGAAATCCAGGTGTACAATAATACCTTCCTTCTAATAGGCCATGCAGGCGGCGCAGTTGTCGTGTTGGTTTAAAATGAGTCGTATCCTCATGATGCTATCGCTATGCTTCAGAAAGTAGTTACTAATTACGAACCCAACATTTGGCATGAAACAAATGATTGGAGTAGAAATAAATAGAGGCTGTGATTTATCGAGCATTGCGGGAGCGATAGTAAATACTATCTTGCGCGAATTCGCAGTCTACTCAATTTTATGCAGCGAACATTTTTCAGCAGAATTAATTTGATTCTCCTTCACTTCAGCTCAAAGGCTTATAATCTGATTAGCTAGCCAACTAGATTCGATGTCACGAAGGTAATGAATGGGCTGTCCTTAGCATTATTGAATTACTAGGTACAGGGACGCCTGGAGACCAGAATTTCTGCTGAGGTTGCCAGTAATGCATACCGATATTTCTATTTTATCTAAACTATCTCTCTAGCAAAACAGCTTAACTTACCTTGCTTCTGAACGATTTTTGTGCATCGTATTATTAGCCATTATGTTTAAAGGATTCTCTGAGTCCACGATAATCCAAGTTGAAAAATAATTGCGGTGATTTCGCTCTGGCTGCACATGGATGGAAGGGGAAGATTCTTTTGCCTGCACCATGGTTCCCTATCATGCCTTTGAATGTAGGGCGCTACATTATTAGGGAAGCTTAAGCTCAGGCTTTAAGGGTATGACGTGAGAGCGTCAGCTAGCTGGGCTTTAACCAAGCCGTATGGGCGTGCCTGCGTGTCCTAGGGGGACGGGAATTCAAAGGCTTCTGGTAGGGTGATTCAAATATCACCCTTCCATATGAAAGGAGCGTAGCTCCTTCGGGTGGCATAGGGGTAACGTGAATTGAAATATCCTCGCATGCGCATTCTAATGTCACCCTTTCACATGAAAAGAGAGGCCCAAGTTGGCGCTCGTTCAGGCACCCACCGACACTGACGCCGAAGGCTAGAGATGGCTGAAGCGGAAAAGCTTCCGCTTCAAAAAGATATGATGGTGCACATTGTTTAGAGATAGGAGGCTTAAAAATAGGAAATGTTGTAGGAAAAATTGTTTATCTTGTTTTTCCTGCTTCTGGATAGGATATAACACTTAGGGGCTTGCAGAACAATATTTATATGCGGTGTTATTTGTTTTCCATGCACGGTTTTGTTTGTTGGCAAGCTACTGACACACTGAAGTATGCCGAAATGCTATATTTTTACTTTCCCTTTCCCATTGAGTGTCGAAGCGTGAAATTAAGAAATGTAGTCTTATTTCGTAGTACCAAAAGAAGCAAGTGAGATAGTGGTCATCGAGCAGAATATTGTTTCTCTCGGGAACCACTGCGGGTGCATCTGCGTCGACGTCTGGCGCTCAGCCCGTCCACGGCAAATCTCATATTATACGTGTTTAAAAGCTGAAATTTTCTGTCATGCAGACCATTTATGTGGGGAGAATATGCAAATATTTATGTTTTCTATTGTTTTCCAGAGTCGGAGAAACCTCCCGGGGAGTATGGAAAAAGAAAGGAAGCCTGTCCCGAATGGGCGCCAGCGGAATGTTAAGGGCTGATGACAGCGAAATGAACTCTTTTATGGAATCTACTTCGATATGCATGCGAATGCTGAGGGAATGGCTAAGACTGGGTGTTTTGCAGTGCTCTTTTTTGTATGTGCAATCCCTAATAAATAAAAGTAAGTAATAATGGATGAATACGAG
>JAJIZL010028998.1:125299-171044 GCA_023969395.1 Amblyomma maculatum
CTTTCCTGGCTTTCTTTGCATCGCTGCTATCAGCTGCGCAGTACAACTAGCCAGTACCTTTGGCCTCGTCACCAGTACCAAGCCCACCGCTCGATGACTACAATTGTACGCTCCCTTCCAACCATGACCTGATATCCTCGGCACAACTTGATGATCTTCGTCCGACATCATCGGCAACGGCACCGTACCAACCAGCTACTTAAGCAGCCACCCTATCGATCGAGGCTTCACTGGGCACGGGGACACTGCTCAAGGCATCGTCTTGATTCAGCCCTCTTTCGACATGCAGGTGTGTAAAACATTTGCACTATATGCTAAGAAATCCGATAACAGGTGATTAGTAGTGTTCCCGTGTCCCGGAACCTTGCGTGAAGCATTGTGTGAGTGTTTCTCGATGTTGTTTCTGTTGTTATGCTGTGGGGAAATCGAACCCAACCCTGGACCCCCTAGGCGTCAACCCTCTGTCACTGAACTTGAAAATTTACCTGATGACCCTACAGAACAAATGTATGTCCTGTTCCAGCTACTCAAAGATTTGCACAATCGTTAGTCACAAAGCGGGAAGTGTGAAACTGAGTTAGCGGCCGACATAAAATCCATAAAAGCCGGTCAAAAAACTATACAAACAGACATCACTGACATTCCCAAGCGTTTGGACGATCTAGAAACGAAATCCGATTTATTTGACCGTCTCTCAGATGAAATAACATCTACTCAGGCATCAGTAGAAGAACTAAAAACTGAAAACTGCCGCTTACAATTGCGTCTGAACGAGCTAGAAGATCACTCTCGTCGGGATAACATAATTTTTTACGGCATTCCCTATTCTCAATAATCCTGGCTCCAAACAGAAGAAAAGCTAACAAATCAGATTAAGGCTGTGTTTGAGTCATTTCCCTCTGATTCATTTCATCATGCTCACCGTTTGGGCAATTTTTCTTCTAACGAATGTCGCCCCATTATTGCAAAGTTTACGAACTTCAAAATGCGAGATGAAGTGCTTTCACTGCGCAGTGAGTTGAAATCAAGTGGTGTCACAGTAAACGAAGATTTTTCGGCTGCTACTAGGACCGTCCACAAAAAGCTAATAGATTTCGCAAAATCTCTACCTCAGTCGCCGAAATTCAAGCTAAAATATGACAAACTATCAATCAAAAAGAGGTTGTACACGTATGACATTGCGTCGGATTCCGTTAAACAACTTCGGACACGCACAGATAGCACTGCAGGTCATACAGATGCATCATCCTCCGCCATTGTTTAGGGGTGCGAGAGGGGCAGTGATCTGACTTCTCCGTCCAATACGAAACTGTCTGTTCTGTTTACTAACGCTAGGAGTGTTGAAAATAAACATCATGCATTATCATCTATTACTGATACATGTTCGGCTCATATTATTGCTCTTACTGAAACATGGCTCACGCCTAACGGTCTAGATCACGAAATGTTTCACAACGTAGATAATTTTACCATATACAGATGTTATCGGTTGGATCATCGTGGTGGCGGCATTCTACTCGCTATATCTAATGACATTTCATCCTCAAGTATCAATATTAACACTGGTCTTGAAATAGTCCGGGTGTCGTTAATCCTTGATCATCGTAAATTGATACTGGCTACATGCTACCGTTCCCCATCTGCACCGCCTACCTTTATAAACGAGCTTCATGACTGTTTTAATAAAATATGCACCACTTTCCGTTCTACTCCTATACTCCTGCTCGGCGACTTTAATTTTCCTAACATTTCCTGGAACACTAATACGATGCCCATTTTGTCTCCCTTTTCAGCGCAGGGTGATGAATTCATTAACTTGTGCTCCTTGTTTTCGTTGACGCAGCTAATTACTGAACTAACTAGAATATCACCTAATGCCTCAAACACACTTGACCTCATCCTGACTAATAGACCGGGTTTTGTATCAGACATTATTTTATTTTCAGGCATTTGTGACCATTTATCAATTACTTTTCACCTTAATGCGGCACCTCCCAAACATACCAAGGCAAAAAAGATTATACGCGACTACATGAAAGCAAATTTCGTGGCAATAAATGATGAACTATGACTTTCATGGAATCATTTCTTTCAAACTTTCATGATCTTTCTATACAGTCAAAATGGAATATCTTTGTAGGAGAAGTTGGCCATCTAACAAACAAATATATTCCAGTTCGCAACATCGTCTCTAACTCGCAGGCGCCATGGTACAACGCCCATATCAAAAATTATCAAACAAGAAAAAACGGCTTTATCCATCGCAAAACGTTCATCAACTGACTCGCGCTGGGCTGCCTACAAAGTTGCCTCCAAATTATACATAATAGCACTAAAAAGTGCCGAGGACCACTTTTTATCTAACACCCAACCGGACATGCTACAAACAAATCCCAGAAAATTCTGGCGAGTAATCAATCACATATCCAGCAATCCTATCGCTTTGTTAACTCATGTGGTGAATCGGTTAATAATGATATCTGTGCTGAAGTATTAAATGAGGCTTTTGTTAATAATTTTTCATCCAAAGTCTGTACCAGTCTTCCTACTATATGTCATCATGATTACTTGGTGATGCCAATAGTGACTGTTGACACAGCTGGTGTTGCTCGCCTAATTAATACTCCAAAAGACCATTCTAGTCCAGGATATGATTTTGTTAATGCAAAATTTTTAAAAAGCACTTGTGCCTATAGCTAAGTTATTTTAACCTATATTTTTCAACAGTCACTGGACACTGGCACACTTCCTGTACAATGGAAAATTGGAAAGATCGTTCCACTTCACAAATCAGGGAGCAAGTCCTCTCCTGCTAATTATCGCCCCATATCCATTACTAGTACATGTTGCAAATTACTTGAACATATCATATTCGCCACACTCGTGAACTTTCTTGAGAGTAATTCATTTTTCTCGTCTGCACAACATGGTTTCCGCAAAACTTATTCATGTGAGACTCAACTAATTTCTTTTACAAATAGCTTACATCATATACTGGATAAGTCATCAGTCGTTGATTGCATCTTTTTAGACTTCTCGAAAGCATTTGATAAGGTTTGTCATCAGTCGCTTCTTCAAAAATTACTTCCGCTAAATATTGACACCAATTTGTTCAAATGGATCGAATGCTTTCTCACCAATCGCTCACAATATGTCTGCGCTAACGGCTAGAACTCATCCTTTGGTAATGTACTATCAGGTGTTCCACAAGGTTCCGCTCTCGGACTGTTATTGTTCCTAATTTATGTGAACGACCTTCCATCCTATGTGTCATCTAACATACATTTATTCACTGATGACTGCGTTATTTTTCGTGAAATAAAAGACGATAATGATATTAACATTCTACAGCGCGACCTCACGGCTATAATCAATTGGTGTAATCAATGGCTGATAGAACTAAACTCTAACAAATGCAAGGTAATGCATGTCACCCGTACTGCTAATTCGTCGCCTCTATACTCTCTGAATGACATTGAACTTGATAGCATCCATTTTTATAAATACCTAGGCATTCACATTTCATCCGACCTAACTTGGCGGCTTCATATAGATTACATCATCAACAACGCTAACAAAACGCTAGGTTATCTGAGGCGTTATTTTTCCCGCGCACCGTCTACTTTGAAATCAGTCCTTTATAAAATTTTAATAGTTTCAAAATGAGAATACTCAGCAGCAGTCTGGGATCCTAGCCATGATTACCTAATTACTGCACTTGAACGCGTTCACAATAACTCTGCTCGTTTTATTCTTTCTAACTATAACCGAGGAGCAAGTGTCACAGAAATGAAAACTATTTTGCGTCTTTCATCATTGGCTTCACGACGAAAGGTTTGCCGGCTAACCCTATTCCACAAGTTATATTATCATTCCGTCTTACACAGCAATTTTTTTCAGACACCCTATTACATATCGCATCGCATTGATCATCCCTGCAAAGTAGCCATCCCTATATGCAAAACAGATTCTTTCTTACGCTCATTTGTTCCCCGTACTTCCAAAGAATGGAACGATCTTTCTAATGAAATTATATCTATTACTGATACAAATAACTTTCGCAAAGCTTTAACCTGGATTGTATAAGTACTACTAGTTTTGTGTCTACTAATACAATTATTGCCGATTTCATAGCTAATATTGTATATACAGGATGTGTTATTTATGTACCCGATTTTTGCAGTGTTTCTTTTTTCCTGTATTTGTTTTCGCCCACTCCCTTCTGAAATGCCTGTACGGCCCTGATGGTAAAGACAAATAAATAAATAAATAAATAAAATTATTCAGTAGGACGTGAGTAGAATTTCAAGTTGTAGAAGCTATGTGAATTGACGTTCAATCGCCTCTAGTATAAACTATCTTGAATGCACAATTTCATACAGCGGCGTTCATTTAGACTTGCTTAGAACATTTCTGTCAGTCCTAAACATACATCAAGGGCAAATTTTTAAAATTACGGAAACTATAGTGCTGCCATAATATCCACCGGAGTATCCCAGTCCCCTGCAGAAGGAAATTATGCAACGATTGCCTTCAAAACCCTTCTTCCTGAAGTAGAGCTGTATTATTCCCAACCGTGAGAAAAAGGCCGGTTAAAGCAAATTCTTATATCGTTGATTTTCAGGCTGAAAGAAATGCGAAGCATTTTGGTAAGCATAGAACAATAAAAATAGCTACATATAGGAATATGTAAAATCGAACGGCCAAGAATTGAAAAGGAGTTCATCTCGATAATCGTAGATATGTGTAGTGTATTTACCTCCGAGGTGCAGGTGATGGAGTAGTTGGTGTGAAAAAACTGATCCGAAGCTGCCGAAGTTTACAGACCTGAAAATAAATTGAAGTTAATATTCCATATTTTTTGCGGCACCTCTACCGCATCCCGTAAAGCAACGAAAATGTTACGATGACACACAGTCAAGATAAATGAATGGCCCTCAAACCACAGTGTGCGCTTTGTGAATCTGTGTGAAGTGCTACACCATTAACCCTTCATGTTTGTATTCATATATCGTACTTCGAAAAGAAAAACTTCGACTGCCACAGGGGTACGATAAGAGAGTCAACTCGAGATTTAGGGACTTTATATTTATGTCCCCAGTTTTGGCGCTACCATGTGCGTTACCAAAAAGTGATTCCTTTGGCAGAACCAATGCATAGCTACGACCACTGGTTCGACCACCACAGCCCCTCCGAATGTTGTACCCCATCACTGTTTCGAGGAATAAAGGCCATCTGTGCGAATCCCTGGTACATATGCTAGGATTTAGCTCGAAAAGAATGCAATGTGCCGTATGGTGCCAATTTATAGAACACTACTCAAAACCTTGTATTTTGAACGAGTTTTACCACAATTTGGGCCATCAATGGTGACAGTGGGGACACACACAACGCAGAAACACACCATTCCCATTTTGGGCGTATAAGGCAGATCGGTAGTACAGTAGGCTCGCTGATGAGACTTTGACGAATTATGACGTCACACATGGTGGACCAGGTGGTGGTCTTCACTGTATTGGAGATGAGATGGTGCCTAAGAAATTATTTGCGATAATCCTCGACTATTATCATGTGACCTGGCCGTTATCTTGAATCTGAGACCGGTGGAGAAACAGACGAGAAACCAGCAAATATGAGTAGTAAGCTCAGCCGGTGAGCAATACAATGGCACCTACATAAATTAAAACAGTGGTCTTGCACGAATGAAGAATATTTTTCTTATAATTTCTTGTTCCCGTCTTATTATTTATCTCGAAAATTCACGATTCATGTTCATCAGAGAGGCGAAATATTGAATGACTTTATCACCAATATATAAGGGTTTGGTAATTAGAAACTATTAAAGTATCACCTTGTTGCTCTACATGTGTCGCCTGTTTCCTTCAGTGTGCCAAATAAGACTGTCATGAACGGGAACGGATATTTTTGGAGTCATGTATTTTAGGGTTTCCCTTATTAGCTGGGAGGAAGATATTTGTTCCTGCAGTTCTTTCACTAGATGCTCATTCTAGATTCTTATATATCCTATACAGAGGCCTGTATTGAAAATCCTTAACATATCCATGCTCACCTACAAGCAGCTGCTCAGTACGCGGTACTGCTCTGCCGTGCACGTGACAGCGGCATCTGCAAACTTGGTTTTACTGCAAGTTGTCCTCGTGAACCCCGCTGGCTAATCAGCGCCCGTAATGGCAAATGACCATTTGAGGTCACATGTGTACCTACTAGGAACCGAGATTTATAACTGATAATGGACACGAAATGGCGTGATGTCAAGTAGTATTCCTTAGGAGTTTAGAAAATGCGCCTCATGAGTATATTTCATGTGCACAGAAACTCAAAACGGTATCACAAGTCAAAGCCACATTGTTAGTGTTTTGACGCAAAAGGAGTAGTGGCTTCCGTCAGTAGAACATCGTGCAGATGACCTTTCACGAACATGAGCTACCAATTAATATGCGCATTTCTACTAGTTCTGATGTGCTTTTTGCTTTCTTAGGCATAACCATCGGCAGACAGGCTTAAGATACCTTCTTATTTAAAATATCTTTTAAAACTTCCTGTTTACCACGCGACCACGAGCGCATGGTCTAGAGAGAGCGCGTCGAATTGCAAATAAATTGTCCCCAAGATGAACACTATCTTTCATCCAATCCAATTTTTGAGTGCCAATTATTTTCTTTAAATACTAAATGTTCCAGTACCTTTTTAATCTTGTTTCTATCACACAATTATAATTCATAATTTTCAAGAGCCTTTAATTTCAGCATTTCATGAGTAAAATAAACGCTTTTCTTCAAATCGTTTTTCCACCTGTGTGTTACTCAAAAAAGAAATCCTGTAAAACGAATTTCGATGGATTTCATCCAGCACAATTACAAGAGGCTGTGTCGGAAGAATGCAAGTATTTCCAGCTGAACACAGAGGTACTCATTTGGAACGCCAATCTTCTTAGAAACACCTACGAGGGAAGATATTCACGCTCAGCTATTAAGTAAATGTCTTCAGTGATATAAATAGACCGTTGCTACAACCAGTAAAGCGACGTGACCAAGATCATGCTGGAATAATATGCTGCCCATTCCGAGTGTGGATATCTGAAATCATATTTCGTTACCTCCGACAGATCTGAATTCCCTCCATTGAGCAGCCATGCAATGTATTAAAATAGCGCAATAAAAGGTTTATTATCGCCGTATGTAAAACGATAGACTGACAATAAAACCCGCATGTCCTTCTAATTAACTTCCTAAAAGGGTGGTCCAAGGGGTAGATATAGTAATGGAGCCTAAATAAACACAGCCGCTCAACCATTAATAATTGTGAAAGACAACACTCTCTGGAAGCTTCAAGTAAAAAAAATGAGAGGGCCTTCAAGATTACATGATTTCTCAGAAAGCATGGGCCATGTGCGCAATTTGGAATTTAGACTAGTTTAATGGGCGGGTTGCTTACCAACAACCAATGGGAACAGGTCTAAGTGGTTCGTGGTGCGTACGAAATGCTGGCGATATCGCCACGAGGCCTTGGAGTATATGAGATAGGTCGTGGTTTGAAGCTGTCTCAATTTTTCTAGTAGCCAGTGCAATGTTATGACCCAATGGCTCTACTCTCACCTGATATACCCTCCGACAGCGCGACTATGCTGGAATAAAACTTTGTCATCATTATTATTTGCTAAAAGTGAGATGGACGTAAAAGTGCCTTCAGCCTAATGCGGTTGTTGAGCTAGTAAGCTCAACCCAAATACTGCTTACCAGGATTAATGACGCAACCCTATCTCAAATACTTCTATGCCAACGTTCGAATAACATTCTTTCCGCGAGTGGTTTATAAGAGTTCACGTTCCGTAACGCACGCTCTGTGAGAATGTGTCCGAAGATGAGACATGAAGGTTGGCCATAAAAGCTAAAGCTATTGCAGAAATAAAATTAAGCAATAACTAGCCTTTCCTTCTGGCTCGGGCTCTCAGCAGACCCTTTTGTGATTGTTAACTAGATTTTACGATTGTTTCGATATCCTAAGAAACGACGTGTTTTTTTTTTCAACACAGGTTTCTTGCTAGTACCGCCGTGTGTAGGCGGCTACCTCTGTCCCGACGTTTTATGCCCTTTAATTATCCACTATGTACCCAACTCGCCAGTAAACATTTACCAAGGTCCAGAACATCAGTAAGAGATCGCAAGTGACCTTATTGCTGTCATGGAATGAACTCTGAAGGTTAGCGAGCAGAACACATTGTATGGCTAAACATTCCGACGTATTTATTATTCGATCAGACAGTTATCACTCGTGCTCTGTCTTTGTCTTCGTTATTTTAGAGCACGAGGGGCTGAAGCCAAAACAGCCCGATAGGACTGCTCCCAAACCCAAGGCGTTGTACGCCAGGTTAGGATCTTACGTAACTTCAAATACATGTTTGAATCACGAAAACACCGGAAGCATTAGAAAACGCGTTCGAATTTTGAACGCCAGGGTATGTTCCTCGCAGTGCGGGAGCGGGAGCAAATGAGTGCTTGTCGAGCGTCAACCCTAAGAATGCTGCTGCTTGGAGAATGGGTGTCCTCTAATAGAGGCGCTCGAATGCTTAGCTATTCAAAGCTTCGTAAAGGCTCTCGCATAATGAATTTAAAGTTGATAACCAAAGGTCCAGGGTGGACGAAGGTAAAGGAGAAACCATTATGAGTGTGCACAAAAGCAGCAGCACTCAGTGCTTTTACTTAACTTTATGTCTAAAATCACAGATGTCACATGCAAGATGGTTGTTCGAGAAAAAGCCATGTAGGACGCAACAGGAGCATATTCAAGAAGGAAGCGGAATGACGTGTTGAGACCGAATGTATTCTGGATGCAGGGCGGGTAAAAGCGTCAAGCTGAGCATGTGCGTTTTGTGTCATCTGCTACGCGGGAAGGGGAGGCGAGATGGTTTCACAGAACACGGCCTTGTTTAGCTTAGCCGCAGGAAAATTAGAGAGCTGTCGAACAACGCTTGCTAAGAAGAGTGCTCTAAGAACAGTGACTAATTAAACTGCTTGAGGAGGAGTTGGAGGATTGTATGCCTCTATGTGAAATTTGTTGCAGGACCGCTAAAAATCAATGAATGTTCGCGGTGATTGAAACATTTCTCAGTTTTAAAACAGCAGAAAAATCCTGGAGTGACTTATTCCGATTCATCAAAATATGACTCGCACATCGCCAACGTCTGCCCAAAACTAAGTAAAACTACCAGGACCTTATCTCGCTGCTTCTCAACACTGCCAGTGCGTACTAAAGTTCAAATATATCTGGTACTGTCCTCTTATAATAACTAATGCAATTTAGTATGCTTAAAGACAAATAAAAGCAACATTCGCAAGGTTCACATGTTGGAAGAACTGATTATGCGCATTGCAAATAACATTCACTACTTCTCTAAAATAGAACAACAAAACTGTGCAGCTGTGCCACATTGCGCCAACTGCGATGGGGAGCACCCCGCCTACTGCAGATCATGCCAAACTTGGGAAAACGAAAAAGAAATCATAGCCATAAAAACAGCAGAAAACAGCTTCAAAGAAGCGCGCGAAAAACTAAAAAAGAAAAACCCATTTGTTTTTACAGCGATGGCAGAGTACTCCAAGGTGGCGCGTGGGGCCGACACGTCACGATTGAATCTGGCTCCTGTCCAGGCAATGCCTCAGACAGGACCACCCCCGCCCCAGGAAGGGACAGCGAAAGCTTCC
This sequence comes from Amblyomma maculatum, assembly GCA_023969395.1. NCBI lineage: Eukaryota > Metazoa > Arthropoda > Arachnida > Ixodida > Ixodidae > Amblyomma > Amblyomma maculatum. The sequence continues at coordinate 135,022 of JAJIZL010028998.1, forward strand.
TTGCTATCTGCCAAACAAGGCCTACCGGCCTCTCAACCAGCAGCCCAAAAGGCTTCCTTCCAGAAGAAGCCTGAAACGCAAGCACCCGCCGCTGACCTGCGGACATCCAGCGTCTCCGAAGAAGTGATGAAAACTAGTCTTAGTTCGCCGCCGCTTCTGCGCCGGCACAGCTACCTTGAAAAGAAAAAAAGGAAGAAACCTCGAATAACGAGCCCTGAGAGACCCGAAACCTAAACTTTTAATTCTCAACAAAACCCACTCAATATGGCGTTCCTCATTCACTGGAACTGTCGAGGTCTTATTAACAACTATATTGATGTAAAAGATCTCTTAAACACGTTGTCTCCATTTGTCATCTGGTTACAAGAATCCAACCTAGGACCTGAACATAAAAACATTCTAAAAATTTATAAAGTCTTTCGATGCGACCGGCAGCAGTCTGGTAGACTATCATTAGGTGTCGCTATTGTTATCCAGAGTGGCGTTGCAACCAGACAAATCAAGCTAAAAAGTAAATACGAAGCCGTCGCTGTTACTACTTTGCTCTTTAAAACGATAACGATATGCTGCATATATTGTGAGCACTGTGTGGCGCTTCATCTTCCACACTGCTGAACGTGCTGCTTCATCTTCATCCTGCTCCGTCTTGTAGATACCCATCGTCATCGCGGAGTGTGTTTGGCTGCAGTGTGCGACCAAGGCTTCAGGTCTGTAATAAAGCCTGATTCCCCAAGTCCGACCTTCGCGTTGCCTTACACGTGGTGGAGGTGCGCCTTGATTTCCCCGCTGCTTCGTCACCTGCATCCACCTGGAGCTTCGTTCTGGCCGCCGTTTGATCCCGACCACCATCGTCATGACACAAGAGGGCCACTCCGCTATTCCGGCTGCTACCAACTCGACTCCAGCTTCCCTTGCCACTTGGACTGTCAGTAGCCGTCAGCGCGACCCTCAGATGTTCGCCGGTCTCCGCGGCGACGACGCTGATGACTGGCTCGACAGCTACGACCGGGTCAGTGCTTTCAACCGATGGGACGATTCTCTTAAATTAATTAATGTGTCCTTTTATTTGACGGATGTGGCCAAAACGTGGTTTCTAAATCATGAGTCGACGATTCCGGATTGGGCTACCTTTAAACAAAAGTTACGCCAGATTTTCTGCGCTCCTACTGTTCGCACGGAGTCCGCCAAGAAGAAGCTAGAAGCCCGACTTCAGCGGTCCAATGAGACCTATACCTCTTATATCGAAGACGTTCTCGCACTTTGTCGGCGCATAAATGACACCATGCCAGAGGCCGAGCGGGATCGGCACGTCCTTAAAGGTATTGGTCCACTCGCCTATAACGCCCTGGCCGTGCAGAACCCAACCACAATTGACGCCATCATATCGACTTGTCAACGCCTTGACGAACTACAGTCAATACGCCTGCAGCCTGATCCCACTTCATTTGGTTTCACTGCCGAAGCTGACCTCCGTGTGCTTATTCGCGAATTAATTCGTGAAGAGCTCTCGGCTCAAGGTAATTTGTGCCGCCCTGCATCTGAGCCACATAATTCAAGTGCCGGCCTGCGTAGCATTGTTAAAGAAGAGCTGGCCTCAATGACCCATTCCCCGCCAACATCGGTCGCTCCTACCATCTGTCAGGTGCCAACGTACGCCCAGATCACGTCCTTGCCGCCCGCAGTTGGAGCACCTACGCCACCGGCGCCTACCACTGCTCATGTCGCTGCATTGGCACCACCTGCCGCCGCGCCGACATACTACCCCAACTGGCGCCCAGCCCGCCCTGTGTGTTATTACTGCGGGTACCGAGGCCATATTTCCCGCTTCTGTCGTCGCAGGCTCCAGAATGAACGCCGCGGCTACGAATCATTTGAAGCAGACTACCCTCCTCGCTTTTCCGGCTCTAACCACCGTTCATTGCCTGATTATCCCCGACGTTCATCACCCCCGCCAGAAAGCCCCGCTCCGCCTGCTGGTTACAGGCCTTCAAGACGCCGTTCTCTTTCGCCTTTTCGCCGCTCCACCTCGCCTCTCTGTCAAGCTTCTCTGACGACTCCCCGCCTGTCGGAAAACTGACCACTGCAGTTTTAGGAGGGAAAACTGCACTCTTCGGCCATCCCAAAAATCCTCCGGAACGTCCCTGGAATATTATTTTAGTGCGGGTTGAAGGATTATCTGTTGAGGCTTTGGTTGACACGGGCGCCGCTGTTTCTGTGATACACACTGACTTGTGCTCCCGCTTGCGAAAAGTGAAAACGCCTTATGATGGACCTGGACTCCGCGGAGCTAATGGTGCAATAATTCGGCCTTCTGCAAAGTGTACTGTGCGAGTTTTTGTTGATGGTGTCCGCCACCATGTACAATTTGCCGTGATGTCACCGTGCGCTCACCCAATTATTTTAGGCTGGGATTTTCTGTCTGCCGCATCAGCCAGCATTTCGTGTCGCGACAGGGTCATTTACATGAACGAGAGCGATCCGTCTTCTGAACCTCCCGAGCCCCGTTATCGCCTGCTTGCCGCTACTAACTCAGTGTTGCCCCCTGGATGCGAACAACTTGTCGCGCTTACTTCTACTGACATTGATAACGGAGATGTGCTAATCGTGCCTTCTGATCGCCATCTGACCCGCGGAATCGCGCTACCACCAAGTCTTGTTCGGTTTGAGCATGGCACAGCGCTTGTCGCTGCTTCGAACACTTCCCCAGAGCCCATTGTGCTGACTAAAGGGACATGTTTTCCTTGTGTCCTGGACATTCACCCGGTGTCCCTCACCACCCTTACCGCCCCCTCTTCCTCACCAGCAGCTTCTTCCGATGCTTCTCTCTGTGTTCTCTTTGGCACCATCAATCCTGACCTTCCTGCGACTCACCGCCAAGCTTTGCAGGAATTACTTCGAAAACACCAAGCCTCCTTTGATGTCACTTCTCCGACCTTGGGCCGAACGTCTTCTGCACAGCACCGCATTATTACAGAAGGTACTTCTATTGTTAGCCGCCGCCCTTACCGTGTTTCCTTATCAGAACGTAAAATCATAGAAGATAATGTGAATGATATGCTCCGGCGAGACATTATTCGGCCATCAGCTAGCCCCTGGTCATCTCCGGTCGTCTTGGTCAAAAAAAAGGATGGGTCCGTGCGTTTTTGCGTTGATTACCGCGCACTTAACAAAGTCACTCGAAAAGATGTTTACCCTATGCCACGAATTGACGACTCCCTCGACTGTCTTCAGGGCGCCGAATATTTCTCCACTTTGGATTTGCGTTCCGGTTACTGGCAGATACCGATGCACGAAGCCGACAAAGAAAAAACCGCATTCGCTACTCCCGATGGGCTTTACGAATTCAATGTCATGCCTTTTGGACTTTGTAATGCCCCCGCTACGTTTGAGCGCATGATTGACACTGTTCTTAGAGGACTTAAGTGGAAAACATGCTTGTGCTACCTAGACGACATAGTTATTTTCTCTGCGACTTTTTCTGATCATTTATGCCGCCTTGATCAAGTATTAACGTGCCTGGCATCCGCCGGTCTCCAGCTGAACACAAAAAAGTGTAATTTCGCCAAGAAAGAAATCAAGATCCTGGGCCACCTCGTCAGCCGCGATGGCATTCGACCCGACCCTGACAAGCTTGCTGCAGTTTTGAACTTTGCACGCCCTCAGCGCACTAAGGAACTACGCAGTTTCCTTGGCCTGTCTTCGTATTTTCGCCGTTTCATTCCAAATTTCGCTACCATTGCTGCACCGCTCCACCGCCTCCTTACAGACCGTACTACTTTCAATTGGTCCGAAGAATGCGAAAAAGCTTTCCAAACCCTAAAGAATGCCCTCACTTCGGACCCTGTTCTCGCTCACTTCGACGACACTGCTGCCACCATTCTTCACACCGATGCCAGCAGCCTCGGTATCGGCGCCGTACTTCTGCAACGTGATACAGCTTCTCGGGAAAAGGTAATTGCGTTTGCCAGTCGAACTCTAACACTAGCGGAACGCAACTACACCATCACTGAGCAAGAGTGCCTAGCCGTCGTTTGGGCAGTTCAGAAATTCCGCCCCTACCTTTACGGCCGCCATTTCACGATCGTTACCGATCACCACGCTCTGTGCTGGTTATCAACCCTCAAAAATTTGACTGGACGCCTGGGCCGTTGGATTCTGCGTTTGCAGGAGTACCACTTTGATGTCGTATTCAAATCGGGACGCAAACATCGAGATGCCGATGCTCTTTCCCGCTGCCCGCTCTCAGATTCACCACCTAGTTCTTCCTCGAGCCTTCCTGTGTGCACCCTCGACGTCCCAATGTCGTCCAGAGCCCCAACCTTAACCTGTGCTACTCTTGCCGCTGCTCCAGATCGCTACGCCATTATTTCAAACCAGCGAGCAGATCCCTACTGTATTTCCCTAATCGACCTTCTCACCGGTGCTTCTCACCCTCCTACCGCTAGGATGCGCAGGCAACTCCAAAAGTTCAAACTTGACAACGGCGTGCTCTCCCGTTATATTTATTGCTCCGAAGGCACCCGTTGGGTCCCCGTTATTCCGAAAGCGCTTCGCATCCGTATCCTGGCGGCTTTCCACGATGATGCTACAGCCGGTCACTTAGGCTTTCATAAAACTTACCACCGCGTGAAAGCCCGTTTCTTCTGGCCAGGCCTCGCCTCAAGTGTGGCAAAATACGTCGCCTCTTGTCTGCCATGTCAGCGCCGCAAACGGCCCACTTCTCCTCCTGCTGGCCTACTACAGCCGCTACCTTGCCCTGCTACTCCCTTTACCGTTGTTGGCATAGACTTATACGGGCCACTTCCATTGTCCGCACGAGGTAATCGCTGGATCGTCACCGCCGTCGACCACCTAACACGCTACGCTGAGACCGCTTCCCTGCCTAATGGCTCAGCACATGAGGTCGCGACCTTCTTTTTGGAATCGCTCGTACTGGGCCCCTCAAGTGCTTCTCAGCGATCGTGGTCGGACATTTCTGTCGAAGATTGTAGCCGAAGTTATTGACGCCTCAACCACACATCACAAATTGACCTCCAGCTATCACCCGCAGACCAATGGGTTGACTGAGCGGTTCCACCGCACGCTTTCTGACATGTTGTCTATGTATGTCGACCAGGACCACCGAAACTGGGACGTAATACTTCCTTTTGTTACGTTCGCCTACAATACGGCTGTACAGCGGACCACAGGTTACACCCCGTTTTTCCTCGTCTACGGCCGTTCTCCCGCTACCTTTCTTGACGCCTCTTTTCTTTCTACACATGCCAGTTCCTCATCCTCTCTTCCTGACCAGTTCCTTTCCCGAGTGGCCAAATCACGCCGGCTTGCTCGCGTCAACACGGAAGCTAGCCAGGAAGACCGCAAGTACCGCTATGATGCAACCCATCGCCAAGTTTCGTTCCGTCCCGGCGACGAGGTGTTACTTTGGACCCCATTACGCACTCCTGGCCTTTGTGACAAGTTACAGCACCGTTACATTGGTCCTTACACAGTTCTTGCAAAAACCTCCCCGGTCAACTATCGCGTCTCCCCTGTTTACCCTCCTCCGGACTGTCGTTACCGTGGCACTGAAGTTGTCCACGTTTCACGTATGAAACCTTTTATTTGGCGCAATCCTGCGGACTAATTGCGGCCAGGTTGGCCGCTTGAACTGCGCGGGCGAAATAGTGTGAGCACAGTGTGGCGCTTCATCTTCCACACTGCTGAACGTGCTGCTTCATCTTCATCCTGCTCCCTCTTGTAGATACCCATCGTCATCGCGGAGTGTGTTTGGCTGCAGTGTGCGACCAAGGCTTCAGGTCTGTAATAAAGCCTGATTCCCCAAGTCCGACCTTCGCGTTGCCTTACAATATTTTCAACCACATTTATTTGTAAACCTCCATGACTTAGGGGAGCTTTTAGACCACCTACCAGAGCCTTATCTGGTATTTGGTAATTTTAATGTCCATTCATCGTTTTGGGGCAGTGAATGAACGGACACCTGAGGCCGTATTTTAGATGATTTTATATTATGTAACAACATAGGTTTGCTGAACACCGGAAAGCAAACATACTGCTCACCAAGCTCTGGAAAAATGAGCTGTTTAGATTTATCCCTCTGCTCGCCATCGATTTTTAATTATTTTAAATGGGACGTGATGGACAACCCGTATGGAAGTGATCATCTACCTGTTGTTATTGAGCTTTTATCTTCTCCATCAATCATCCCTTCTAAACCACGTCGCTGGAAGCTCCACCTAGCCGACTGGTCATTGTTCAAGTTAGAAGCCAATTTAGAAAACATGTTTTCAGACAGCCTCAGTGTGGATGAATTAAATGACCTTTTCACGACCGGTATCCTTACTGCTGCTTACGTTGCTATCCCCCAGTCCTCGGGCATAATACAACAAAATCATAAACTGTGGAACATACAGGAATGTAAGGAAGCAAAAAAACAAAACAAAATAAAGCCTGGGGTGTCTTTCGCAGGTACCCAACGCACGAGAATCTAATAAACTTTAAGAAAGCAAGAGCAAAAGCAAGGTAGATTTCTCGCAGAACAGCAAAAACATCTTGGAAAAACTATGTTTCTTCTATAAACAGTTCCATCACCTCCAAAAAGGTATGGGAACAAGTTCGCAAACTAGATGTACCTACTCCCCCTACACAGTCTCTCTCCTAACACCTCCAGGTGTGCAAACTAGCTTGGAGGAGCAGGCAGATATACTCGGTGAGCATTTCTGCAGTGTCTAGCTCTAACCACTACACAGAATCATTCCTAAGATATAAAATCGCAGCTGAAAAACAGAAACTCCCGACTAGCGGTGGCAGCAATGAACTGAATAAAAGTTTAATCACAATACAAGAAATTCATACAGTTCTATTTACTGGCAAAAAGACTTCCCCAGGCCCCGACGTGATACATTACGAAATGCTGTCAATGCTGTCCCACCTCTCTGAGCCATCTGTAGAGGCCCTTCTAAAGTTTTTCAACAGGATATGGGTAGTAGGACAGATACCGAAGGCGTGGAAAAAAGCTCTTGTACCATTTTTGAAGCCTGGCTAACCGCCAACTTCAGCCAGCAGTTATAGGCCAATATCATTAACTAGCTGTCTGGCAAAAGCATTTGAGAGTATTCTTAATATTAGATTAATGTTTATCCTAGAATCCCAAGAGGTTGTTGACATTCAACAGTGTGGTTTTAAGAAGGCATGTTGTAAAACTGACCATCTTGTCCGTCTGGAAAATACCGTCAGGGAAGCATTCATACACAGACAGCACTGTCTAGCGGTCTCCTTCGATATTGAAAAGGCATACGACACAACTTGGAGGTTCGGAATATTGCCTGACCTTGCAGACTTGGGCATCCGTGGGAGAATGCTAAACATCTGAGTGACTTCCTCTCTAACCGCTCATTTAATGTTCGGCTAGGCACAACTATGTCAAAAACATTTATCCAAGAGAATGGCGTACCATAGGGATGTATTTTAAGCACTACATTGTTTGTTGTAAAAATGAATAGTATAAGTAAAGCAATCCCAGAGTCTTTTATGTATTGACTTTACGTTGATGACTTGCAAATTGCCTCTACATCATACATAATATCATCCTTTGAGAGGTAAATACCGATAACATTGAATAAGTTAGCTACCTGGGCGGACAGGAATGGGTTTAAATTCTCCCCTCAAAAAACAGTAGCTGTTCTTTTTTCACTTAACAGAGGCCTACAGACAGATCCAACTTTATACCTAAATAAAGCTGAACTGCCAGTAGAAAATGAACATAAAGTTTTAGGTATAACTTTTGATAAAAAAATCAACATTCCTGCTCCACATAACTAACCTTAAAAAGAAAGCTTCTAAGTCCCTCAACATATTCAAAGTTCTCTCAAAGAAGCACTGGGGATCCGATCGAACATGCCTTTTATACATTTACCGCTCTATTGTAAGCTCCAGTTTAGATTACGGTTGTATTGTGTATGGCTCTGCGAGGTCATCATATCTAAATCGATTAGACCCAATGCATAACTTCGGCTTACGTCTTTCTAGTGATGCATACAGAACATCCCCCATTAAAAGCATCTATGTAGAAACAAAGAACTACCCCTTGCCGACCGGAGGAGAATGCTTACATGTGCATACATACTCACGATAATATCTTTACCAAAACATCTCTGTTTCCCCTTAGTTACAAAGTGCTCTTCCAGAACACTGTTCATAAACAAACCCCAATCTATCAGGCCTTTACTACTCCGCTTCGAAAAAATATGCCAAGATTTAGGAATACTGGATGCACTTCCAATTGTAGCCCAGAGACAGTATCCATTTCCGCCTTGGTACAGCCTTCCCTCTACATGTGACCTCAACTAACAGCATCCCGAAAAAAATCAAACAGCACACGAACACATTTTACAGGAATACCTAGCACTATAAGAGAAGTATATGAACTTCACCGAATTTTTTACATATGGATCAAAAACAGCAAACTATGTTGGATGTGCTGTTGTGCAAGGCAACAGAGAAAAAGTTGTAAGGCTACTTAACAGTGCCTCAATATTTACTGCAGAATGTTACGTTGTCTATGTAGCTGTAAATAAAATTATGCAACAGAACTGTGAAAAGAGCATAATCTATACCGATTCTTTAAGTATGCTTACGGCATTACATTCTAAAAATGCAGTTTAGCCTATAGTAGGAAACATCTTTCACGGCATAGAAGAAATCACAACGCAAGGCCAAACCATATTATTTTGCTGGGTTCCTAGCCATGTCGAGATAGATGGTAACGAAATATCCGACTCATGTGCTGCACAAGCTCGAAATAAGGAAATAAAGAAAATACCAATCCCCTACAAGGATTGTATCAGGTTAGTGCAAAGAAGCGTGGTAGATAAATGGCAGAAAATATGGAATAATGAAGAGCAAAATAAGCTAAACACAGTAAAACCCACAGTAGGAGAATAGAAATCATGTACACAAAAGGAACGCTACAGTGAGGTGATTTTGTGCCGTCTTCGAATTGGACATACACATTTGACACAAAATTTCTTACCAAAAAAGAGCAAAAACCATTATGGAAAAAATGTGGAGGGGAGTTCACCGTGAACCACATTTTGATCTCGGGCGCAGAACTTGAACAGTTAAGGAAAAAATATTTTACTCCATTCTATAATGAACGCATCCCATTCCACCCCTGTTTACTATTAGGAGACAACCCACTTGTTGAAATTTTATGTTTTTAGTTTTCTTAAGGAGTTGAGGATTCTAAATCAGCCGCAATTTTCTAAACACTTTTCATTTTCACTCATAAAGAAGCTCAGCAACCTAGTGTTTGGTGCATGATGGCCTTAGTTGCCTATGTGCCAAAAACCCCAACACAATACACCACAATTTACCCATACACTAAGCCCCGATTTAAAACACGTACGACGTTCCTATGTAGCGCTAATTTTAGTTATCACCTATTTCAAAGATTTAATTTCCTCCATTTATTCCTTACAATATAATAAAAGTAATGCCCCTACATACAGCATCGATTTGTGCCTGATTACACGTTTCCGCTCCAATTTCGGGCTAGAGGCTTTGAAACATAAACATGAACAAATTCTAATAGATATGACCATTTTAGGCGCCCCAACCTAAACCGATTACTGTAATATGTTTCGTTCTATTTGGTGGTTGATATGTTCTGTTATAAATGAATTTTCACATCCGACATCTGCTCTATGAATTTGTGTATCATATTTGCTCTATTTTCACTGTACAGTAAAGAGCATGGTAGATCCCCACGCCACCACTTCTTGGGTACCGGAACGTGGGCCTTGTCAAGCTGACATGACAGTTCTGTAAAGTAAATTGAAGTGAATCGAAAGGTTGGGTTAGTGCTTTAGGGTCGGATAACGTCACCCTGGATGAAGCCTATTAAGCACCATTCGGAAATGTTCCAATGCAGATAGGGTAGGGCAGCTTGCCGGCAGCAGCCAATTTAGCGCATGCATCCACGCAGAAAACTTTCGGTACCCTAACCTATGAATAACAATGACCACAGCAGCGACGCGAATTAAGAATTTTGGTCTAGAATAAAGTAGCAGGTAGTACCGTACTACGGGAAAGCAAGCCAGGATGTGTCCGTAAGGCCACTGGCCAAGAAATGCAGCAGAATTTGGAACGTGCGTGGGAGGCATTAGTAAAATACACGTATAGAGTGAGAGTGTTAAGCAGTTAGGACCTGATTACGATGACGATGTTTGCTGCACAGAGGGAGAGTGGTTGCAGTTCAACACGAGACGTGATCGGCTTCAATAATAGCTTAGTACTCTCGTGCCTGGATACGCGAGGTCAAGAAGGCGCTATTTGCTGCTAAGTTCGAGATGAAACAACATGCGGCGCACGTGTATGTGGCGCGATCTGTGAACGGCATAAGGTAATAGCCCCAGGATTAACGCGAAACTCGACAATGAATTCGCTAGAAATCGTACTAAATGGTGCTTACAAATAACGTACATTTAGAAAACATACTAACGCGGGTTTAGTGCAGGTGGACAATTGCATGCGTCTCACCAAAAGAAACATGGATACAGTCTCAAGGACAGGCGTTGATGTGCCAGCATAAGCTTCAAATGATTGTCTACACTTTAAGTCATCTCATTATTTGCTGTTCTAAAGGGCTCACATAGAGAACAGCGAATAGAGAACAGCGAATAGTGCAGAGGTCTACATGCCCAAAGAACTTCTTAGGGCTCCCTGGCAGCAGTTTTACTCAACGCCCACACCGGAGATTAAGAAGTGATGCTGTGAGCAGTGCCTGTAAGCAAAGTTTTCACTTAACATTTGGTGATTTAATTTGTAGCTATAATTTAGGTTTGCAGAAAATAGCAACAAACCTTTCTAAATATATTGATGCGCTATACTTCAAGGTTATCCCAAAAGGTTTTTAAAACTTATATCTACTAAGCAGCTTACCATGGAAGCCCATTTGTGAAAAATGGCTCCTGGAAAAATTCCATTGGGAAAACTGCAAATGATTAACCTTCATTAGTACATCATTGAAAGCATAAAAATCGTAAAATACGATCTCATAATTTCTTTTGAAGCTCCACTATGTAAACGTACCTAAATATTAAATTGTATAAAGCCACCCCCTTTGGTTACAATAATTTCCTTAGGAGCCCCATTTTACAAACTGCGTTTCCAGGTTAAATTTCATTAAAAGACATTGGATCATATTACGAAGGGTTATCTTCCCAGCATTTGTAGATCGTAGGTATAGAAAACAGAACTCACCAAAATGATTGGGTGTGCTGATGTGCTCGTGATCACAGTATTTCAAGTCTTTTCTAATAACAGTTCTGAAGACAAGAAACACGATGGGACAGCGATATTAATTTTGAAGAACACTGAATTTCTAGAACAGTAGAGCCAGGGTGTTACGATGAAGAGATGACTACATGGTATGAAAGAGCACTGAACAATTGTAGAGTGGGGGAGCCTCAGTTCGCAAGTCGAGCCAATGTTTCGACAAGTGCACTTGTCTCCGTCTGGGCAATGAGATCGTCATTGGCAGGGAAGAAAAAAAGTTGGGAGGGGGGTAGGGAGAAGAACGTAGGCGAAGTGATGAAAAAAATATTTCTTCCGTATGTATTTCTCAGCCTGGAATCGGTGATCCTATGACCAGAAAAAGGAAATGAAAAGCCGCAGCAGCAGCAAAAACTGTAATGTTAGGTGGATCATGAGTCAGCCCCTAAAATAGATCCGATGATGAAACACCTTTTTTGAAAGGAGAGAGTCCTTCTGTAGGGTCATTATAAAGAATATCTCTGCAGGTGAACAGTTTTCAATAGATTTCTGTGCGGAGGGGAGGAAAAGCACACAGAATAATAACAGGTCAAGCGAACTCCACCTGCCACGTCCTGAAAAAACGGGTTTCAAGGGCCAACTAAAATACGAAGTGAAAAGAAGAGCCATGCTTGTAAAAATAGTGCAGCGTATGCTATTGCGGAGGAATGATAATTGTGCACGCACTGTGAATAATTGTGCAATTGACGCTTTATGAGATTGTTTTCCGGATGAGATATTGTGCAGAAGGAACATATTTAAGGGACTTTAATATTCTTTTCTTGATATTTATTCCAGCTGGTTATAATGTTGTAAATTATGGATTAGACATGCCTCTTTATATTTTTTTTGTCGCTTGATGATCTGAAGCCCGACTCGAGGATATATGTTTACTTTCTTCGAACATATGGTCTTTCTGCTTTAAATACTTGCAAACTGCTTGTGGGAGGTTTTTGCCCGTGCCTGCCCTATGGCTGTTAGGCCTTATTTTCTATCGTTGCTCTGTCTCGCCGATGTGCTCTGTATGACAAAAAGAGCATTCTAGGTAGTAGACAACAATTTTAGATGTTGAAACACCTTCAAACGTCTCCAGGGAAATACGTGTTTCAATTTCTGACACTGCAAACTTGGTAAGCTGTCACAGGTTCACAAGTACATGGGGCAATGTTTCTTATATTGGACGAAGTTGCGTTTGACCTAACTGCGAACAGCAGAATTAGAACAACAAAACTTCATTAGTGTGGCGGTTTTCGCTAAAACAATCTTCTTGATACTCTGCTTGGAACTAAACGGCTATTTGTGAAACCAACTACATGTTCTTATTTTCTCGAGACAGGTGTGGTAGCTTCTAGCACGAAATAGAGCATCGTTGAAGTTAGGAATTTATTTCTGATATTTGCCATGGATAACATGCTTTGAAATGTCAAGTAAAGCATCGATCTCCCTTTTCCAGTCGAGCATGAGAAAGAACTATGGAACGGAAATCAACCGTCCATAAAGGTATTCAATTCCAGAAAACCTCTGTATACACTTGAATACCATATTTGAGATTAGCCAGTAGGAAGTTTTTACTTTTCCTTAGCACGTGAGAAAAATAAAAATTCAACATATGGATTACATAAAAGTATTCAATAATCCATAGGAAAATTTCATCAGCATAGACATCGTCATGTAGTGATGAAAGGTTTCGAAGTGTATCTAGTTAAAAGAGAAATATTTCTTCTCTGTTACTTGCCTTGGATGTTCAAAGTTTGAATGTAACTATCTTTAGCACGAGATTTGATATCAATAAGATACGCCTTTCAAAGCGACCAGAAAATGTCCGTGATGGGCGATGCAATAGCACAGAAGCGCCTCAAAACGCGCTTTCTGAAGAAAGTACTGGCGCCAGAATAATATTGACTGCTATCTTGTCTAAACATGAGAGAGTATAGGAGAGTATATTTTTCAGTATATAATGAGAAATACTGTTTTTTTATTTCAATGAACAGGTGTCTGACGCAGTGAAAAGTTCAAATGAAAGAGCCGGAAATATCTTATTGCAGCGCAATATCAGATATATAGATCTAGTCTAAATATGTCTTGTGCACAGAAGTAAAGGAACTTTATAAAGTGGTATCCTTGAAAAATTATTTTGGTCCTGTTTCGGAAGATAACTGCAGGCAATACAAATGACAAATATTTAAAGGTAGTTTTCAAGGCTTGATAACCATAATTATTTAAAATATGCGGTAAATGAGTGCTATAAGTTGTATATTGCAGAACGGTTTTGACAAGTCGTCTTCAACGCTTACCTAGTCGTAACGCTGCCGATGTCATTGCGCCTATGACGTTGACGTTGACGTTGACGTGGCCTAACTACAAATTGAGTAGGCACTCATCGCCACGGTACAGTAAATTTCAAATATATGGTGGAAAACTTCAATGCCGATATAAGAACAGTATTTTTACACGGTAGCGAAACAAAGCGTACATTGTCAGATCGACCACTCATAGACTTTATGATGAAGCTCTAGAACTGGCTCAATAACTTTTTGAAGATATAGGATGTTAACGTATTTCTTTTCTTCAACCGAACAGATACACCGGTACACTTATATAGAAAACAACACAACCCCCCCCCCCCCCCCCCCCCCACAAATGAAAAAAATGAAACAGACAAGGTCTAAAAATAAAATGATTGCAAAATTGTTTCATGTTTCTTTTTTGCTTCGCTGTCGCAACAGACAATGGGACTATCAGGCTTCTTATTTAAACAGGCAAGTACCCAAAGCATGCTAGGTGTAGTAAAATTGGAGGCACAAAATATATTTTGCGTGCAAAAATTGAGACCGACAGTTTCAACAGCTTAGCTGGGAAGCAACCTAGCTACTGTGGCCGCTTTTTTATGGAAGTCAAAAATCAATGCACCATTGTGCTGTGCGATGTCAGTGCAGGTTAAAGAACGCCAGGCGGTCAAAATTTCCAGAGCCCTCCATTACGGCGTGTCTGAGAGCCTGAGCCGCATAGAGATGTTAGCCCTATTAACCAAGCAATCTACAATAAACGTGTGAATGCTCAACACGCCGTACTCCCATGTGAGAAGTGCCTTGGCCAGGTAGCATAGTGACTAAATAGTGCACTCCGAGAATATTATGAGGGCTTGTTTGATATATAAAGAGTATAATTGATGGCGCAGTGCTCGAATGATTTCTTGCAAGCTCCCGCCGATAATTTTAGGCGAAATGTTTTCATTAAGTGAAGCACGCCGTTAAGACCGCTTGGTTTTTATATGTTGCTAGTATTAATCAGAATTACGCCACTATTTTTCTCATGTTTAATGCCTAACCGAAAAGAATATTGTTTTCAAAACCAGGCGACAGGGAAGGCAAAAAAATTATTAAACAAACTTTACCGTTTCTTTTTTTTTAATTCCCACCATGTACGCTAGTGTTCTGACACTTTGAAGTAAACAAATACCGCCGATATTCATACTTGCATGAAATGCGCGTGTCTTAGGCTGTTGCATTTGTAATTGAGACATTGTGCACATCAAAAGCAACAGGGCAAGCAAGGGCTGGTTGTTTTGGTAATATCGGAGCAATCGGAGTTGTGATCCTGATATATGGTTCCCAGGACGGCTCTGAAATTATATTTCCCTATGGCAAAAACCGTCAAGATTCGACCCGCGACGACCGGGCCGCTCGTCGCCTGGCTGCGAACCACCGAGGCTACTCTTGACCAAAGCGGCGGTAACTACACTGTAAGACACCTACGGACGCACCCTACAGTCCGATCGGAGAGTGGCAGGAGAATGGCGCAGTGCACACGCATACTCACAGTGGCTGCCTTTGTGCGAAAATTCAGGAGGTTTTCGTCTAAGAGTACTGCTTTCCTTTCGTGTTAGGAGGGATGAGATGAATGGTGAGCAGGCTAACGGTTTATTGAAGAAGTGGAAGCTGCGCAATAATTTATAAATGAACTGTTGCTCATCGAAAAGCGTTGCTCGTTCGCTCAGATCTGATTCATTGATTTTACCGAAGCACTGCGTTATGCAGCATGGCTGTTTGTTCAACTCGCGGGCGAATCGGCCAAGTCATTGGCTATTGGCCCCACATGTGCATTGATTTACTTCGTGATAACTTCTCGAAGACCATCGTAGCTCTGTGCTTACAGGGGGCACACGTTTAAACTTTGCAAAAGCATGTATCGCTTAAAAAGGAAAACTCCCAAATTTCATGGCATGATCACGCCTGCTATGAAATAAAGAAATGTGAGATAGCGTAGATATTTAAATAATGTCATCTTAAACATACTACGAGCTTCGGATACCTTCCTCACCAAATAAAATACTTTGTTCGCATCCCTGCTCAATAATTCGGGATCGGATAAAACGCAAAAATTAAGCACTAAAACGTACTAGAAAGTTTCTTAACCTTGTTTGAAATGTATCTGCGCCCTAGTTATTTACTTGTGCGCGTCGCGAGCATTGCTTTGATACTACTGGCACTGAACGCTGAGTTTGTGCAGGCAGTTATGTGTCTCCAAAGGCCATTTGCGTACAAACTGAAGTCTAAATGTGGCGTGAGGGCTACATAAATGAAAGTAGCTTCTACGCCTGTTTCTATCCTAGCCCAGACATTTGCAGCTTAAGACCCGCTGTTTCGCGAACAAAGCAGCGGTGTGGAACTTGAATGGAAGGGGAACACGTGTCGGTTACGTTCTATGGCTCTTCAGTGGATAGGTACAACTGCCTTAGAAAAAGGTTTTTCGCATGCCATTAACTTGCATTCCTGATAGAGAACGATTTATTCTACATTTATGACATATTTAAGACAAGTAAAGTCGCACTATTTCTACTCACAGCGCGGAACATCAATCTAGCGCGAAATCTATTGCTTCTGTTAATTGGGCTTATAAAGGGTTCGGTATTTAGCGCTTATGCCGACTGGACTAGCTAGCGCAAACGAAGCGGCTTACGCGACGTGATCGCTCTCTTCCGAAGCGTACCTCGCATCCAGTTGTGTATCGTAGTGGTCGAAAGTCCGCTTCGGAGAGTACACGTCATCAATGAATATTTTAACCTCATTCAAGTTCGATGTCGGAGATTAAATAATAGAAGTAGCCTTTCTGAAGCCGAGCTGCGAACAGCACACAGCGAAGCGCCACAGGAGCAGCGCAAGAGTTCAGCACGTGAACGGAAGGAATGGCAACGCGGCAGTCCAAAGAGAAAGATGTTCCCTATATTCCACTTTTATTTTTCTTCCTTAGACGGCGCTCGCCGCCAGGAGCAGCAGCACTACCACATCATGCTTTTGAAGCCCTTACGTATCGAACTTGGAGCAAATTTTGTCCACCTTCTATATTAAGCCATCCGAGTTTTTCTGTTCATCTGATGTGCTTTGAACCGATATCTAAGCAATGGAATCGAAATCATGGTTGTGCTTTCTTGAAGAGAGGTCGCTTCAACACGCTCAGGTTTTTATGTAATGCATTAGAGCTTTAAGTTGTTTGGAGGCCTTGCGAAAAGTCTACTGTTTTGCAATTTTGCACTCAAATCGAATCACAATCTTCATGGCGAGTGTCCTAATAATGTATTCCTTTCTAGCAATGTACGCGCATGTCTAAACATACTGCATGTGAGGCAGACAGTACGGTGGTCACGGCGATCTGATGGAAGGAAACATTTACCCCGGTATACTGCTTGTAGAAGAGACGCGAATCATAAAGTCGCGCGGGAATATCTTTTCTAATTAACGGAATCTTTGATTACTTTTCACTATAACTAGCTTCCGACATTTTTAAAGGGAGCAAAACCTTAAAGCGATGCAACAATTGTTTGATCGATGTCACAACCACCATTAGCGGCACCTGATGTTTTTCGTGGCTCCGGTCATATTCATCTCTTATAATAATTCCTGAGTCGCTTTATAAAACTATTCTTATTGATACATTTTATAAAACGAGCAAAATATCTATTACTTCTTCCTTAGAAGCTTTTTTTTATTTCGATATGTTTAATTCATCCCCTATCCTAATCGCGCAATGGAATCTATGCAATTTCTTATGCCACATCTTGTGTGACCTTTATCCATGCGACCGTGCATACTGCCGTCTTATAAGGCGATTCAGGTATTCATGATCGTTGCTCTGATTTCTTCCATCGTAATTTGCGCTACTCGGTAAACCAGGTTTCAGGATTTCAGGTGTGTGAACCTTGAATTGAAGCATAACGTACGGGAAAAATTCTGAATGTCGATGTTATATAGATTTCTTCCATAAGATCTGATAACAAAATTTTTTCGTTATGAATGGCAAGAGCTTTCACTTTTATAATTTCTTTGCACAACGTATAAATCTTCAGATAGAGAGAAATGCGTGGCTAAATATTGTGGATAGTCGGTTTGAAGCTACCGCAGCTGCCAGGCACAAGCATTGCTCGATATCGGGCCTCCACCTTTTTATTCACCTTATCTATACATTCACGCAGCCTCGTAAACAGAGCTACATTGAGGTTTATTGAAGAAGATGCTTCTATCTCAGGCGCTTAACCCGGTGATTGGCGCTGTTCTCTTAAACTTGAAAAATAGGGATGACGTGATTTCACAGCAGCGTAAAAGTTTGATTTCAAGATAAAATTTTTCTAACATTAAGTGAGCGTTTTTGCTAATTCTGCTAAATTATTTCCGTTCCGAGATGCTAGTTCACTATAAGATGTTACTGTGTTTATAATAACATATTAGCTTGACTTTTAAAAAGCTTTGCTGTTTTCATGCATTCGGTAAAAGCTGCTTTAAATATTGTTACGGGGATGTAACGGCACTGCGATGGGCTGAACTCGACGCTAAGACTTCAGTAGCTGTGCAATATCCACTCTGTCTGCGTCGTCCTCTTTCTCAACGCTTCGTCGTGCCGGCGTTCCTCGGTCGTCGTCTTTGTCAGAGAGCACATCACTTCGATCCCGCGTTTCCCCTTCGGCAAACGGCAACGTCCCGGTGCGTATTAGGCGTGCGATGTGGATCGGGAGTAATATGGCTTGAGGCGGGCGACATGTACGATTTCGGAAGTGGGTGTAGCAGTTGTTGACTTTGGGTGGAGCGGTGCAATCTCATAGGTCACGTCGGTCACTGGTAAGGACCTGTGTAGTGGGGCAGAAGTTTTTGATACAACCCCACACGATGGCACGGAAGCCAGAGCAACACCACAAATCCGGGAGGATAGTGCACATCGCGGTAGTGAGCGTCGTAGCGGCGTTTTTGAGCTTCTTGAGAGATGGTGAGATTGTGACGAGCAATCTGGCGAGCAGCGTCGGCTCGGGCGATGGTATCGCGGGCTTAGGTTGTGACGGGGCCAGCGGCGGGAAGCAAACTGTCGAAGGGCAGTAAGGGGTCTCTTCCAAAGACAAGATAGAATGGAGAGTACCCAGCAGGGTCATGATGCGAAGAGTTATATGCAAAGGTGACAAATGGCAGACTAATATTCCAGTCGCGATGACTGCCGCTGCCGGATACGTACATTGCGAGCATGTTGGTGAGTGTGCGTTTAATACGCTCCGTAGGGCCGTTCGTCTGAGGATGATACGCAGTGGGGAACTTGTGGCGAACGGAGCAAGAACGAAGTATTTCCTCAACAACTCGGGAAAGGAAACAGCGGCCACGGTCGGTAAGTAGTTGACGGGGAGCAACATGGTGAAATATGACGTCGTACAAAAGGAAGTCAGCAACGTCTGTGGCGCAGCTGGTTGGAATGGCGCGAATGATCACGTACCGCGTGGCATAATCGGTGGCCACAGCGATCCATTTGTTTCCTGACAAGAACTCGGGGAAGGGCCCTAGGAGGTCAAGGCTAACACGAGAAAATGGCTCAGTCGGGATAGCAATCGGCTGCAGGTGTCTAGGTGGTAGCACAGGGGGTTTCTTCAGGCGTTGACAGAGGTCGCAAGCGGCTACATAACGTTGGACAGAGCGGTAGAGTCCCGGCCAGAAGAAACGCCGGCTCACGCGGTCGTATGTGCGTGAGAGGCCAAGATAACCAGCTGTAGGGGCGTCGTGCATTAGTTCGAGAACGGCAGAGCGTAGGTGTTGGGGAACGACCAGCAAGTGCTCAGCGCCATCAGGTCGCATGTTGCGGCGGTATAGCGTATTCCCATGAAGGAAGAACAGGGCGAGGGAAGAGTCACAGCTGTGTATGCGGAGGCGGTCGATAAGAGAACTGAGGGTTGGGTCCAAGCGCTGTTCGTCGGCTATGTGGGAAAAGTCGGGATATAGAGAAGACACAGGGGTCCGACTCATGGTCAGTAGAGGAAGGGGGATCGACGGGATAACGGGACAGATAGTCTGCATCCTGGTGGAGCCGACCGGATTTGTATACAACGGAAAAGGTATACTCCTGCAAGCGCAGTGCCAAGCGGCCGAGGCGGCCAGCAGGATCCTTGAGGGAAGAGAGCCAACATAAGGCGTGGTGATCGGTAATCACAGTGAAGGGTCGGTCAAACAAGTCGGGTCTTAATTTTCCAATGGCCCAAACGAGAGCCAGGCACTCCCCGTCCGTAATAGAATAGTCCTGTTCTGCTGATGACCGGACACGACTGGCGTAGGCAATCACGCAGTGTTGGCCGCGTTGTCGCTGTGCAAGAATGGCACCAATCCTGCGGCCGCTGGCGTCGGTGCGAAGTTCTGTCGGGGCAGACGGGTTGAAATGGGCCAACACAGGAGGATTGGTGGGAACAGCGATCAGGGTGGAGAATGCGTTAGCCTGCTCTGGTCCCCATGAGAAAGGAACGCCTTTTTTCAGCAGATTAGTGAGAGGACGAGCAACTACGGCAAAGTTTGGGACGAACCGGCGAAAATAAGAGCACAGTCCTATAAAGCTGCGGACATCACGGGGTGAGCGGGGAGATGGAAAAGCACTAACAGCGCGAACTTTGTTCAGAGCGGGTTGCACGCCGGTGGCATTCACCAAGTGGCCAAGCACTTTAAGTTCGCGGCGACCAAAACTGCACTTATTTGAGTCCAGTTGAAGTCCGGCACTGCGGAAAAGTGCCAAGATGGAAGAAAGGCGACGAAGATGGCTTTCGAACGAGGGCGAGAAGAAAATCACGTCATCTATGTAATATAGACAAGTCGTCCATTTGAAGCCGCGGAGTAAGGAGTCCATTCGTTCAAACGTAGCAGGGGTGTTGCAAAGTCCAAAAGGCGTAACCTTAAATTGGTAAAGTCCATCGGGTTTGACAAAAGCTGTCTTCTCGCGGTCTTGTCCGTCAACAGAGATTTGCCAGTAGCCGCTACGAAGGTCGATGGAGGAAAAGTAGCGGGCTCCATGTAAACAGTCCAAAGCATCGTCTATTCGTGGCAGCGGGTAAACATCTTTCCTTGTAATCTTTTACAAATGTCGATAGTCGACGCAAAAGCGCCAACTGTTGTCTTTCTTTCTACCGCGCATGACAGGAGATGCCCAGGGGCTGTTAGGAGGTTCGATGATATCGTTGCCCAACATCTTGTCGACCTCCTGCTGGATGATTTGGCGCTCAGAAAGGGACACACGATAAGGCCTCTAATGTACAGGTTTTGCATCGCCGGTGTCAATGCGGCGAGTCACAACTGTTTGGCCCAGACAACCGGCGGCAAAGTCAAAAATGTCGGAGAAGGGTAACAAAAGGTTGTGCAGGTCCTGAGCATGTTCGGGGCTGAGGTCAGAGGCAGTCATTGCGGAAATAGTGTCGGTAATTGTGGTGGGAAGTGCAGCTGTTGGAAGGAGGCTTGAATGTGGGCCAGGAGTGAGGTCACAAATGGTGCAGTCTGTGAGAAGGGACAAGGTAGCAAGGGGAGAACTGGGGTGACAGACTGAAGTTCAGGATAGAAAGGTAGGTGCTGTTCTGTGTAATGCGTACGATGAGATGAGGAAGAACGACGTTGCGGCCAAGAAAGACCTCGGGGATTGGGCAAGCAACATAGTCACCGTAAGGCAGAGGCGGGAGAGGTGATAGAGGTAGGTAAACAGCAGAGTCAGGGGACAGGAGGACGAACTCGGTGGTGCGAAGGCGGGGTGTAGATGGAGGATGTTCTGAGCAGACAGGTAGTCCAAACGAAGAAGGCCGCTGGAGCAGTCGATAAGGGCAGAGTGGGCCGTTAAAAAGTCAAGGCCGAGGATCACATTGTGAGGGCACTGGTTGAGGACGGTGAACAAAACAGAGACGTGATGACCGGCAAGGGTGACCCGGGCAGTGCACAGCCCAGTGACGGCAGCAGTACTGCCATCGGCAACACGAACGGTGGGCGAAGCGGCGTTGGTCTGTACTTTCTTGAGGCAGTGGAAAAGCGATGAGCTCATGATCGAGACTTGGGCACCAGTGTCAATGAGGGCAGAGACGGGAACACCATCCACGAACAGGGAGAGGAGGTTACAGGGCGAAGAAATGGGCAGTAGAGGATTTCCAGGTCGAGTTCCGATGCAGCGTCACCTCTGGGAGCTGCATTGGCTAGTTTCCCGTGAAGCGGCCGGCAGAGGACGGCGAGGAGTTGCGGCTAGGAAGACGTGAACGGGAACGGCGGGCTGGCGGGGAAGGAGAGCGACTGGACACAGGAGGAGGCGGAGTGATATTGGTGCGGGGCGGCTCATAACGAGGTATGAAACGGCGGTGACCGTAATGGGAGTAGCGGTCAACGTATGGAAAATGTCGAGGTGGTGATGTCCAGCGGCTGCGGCACTGGCGAGAGTTGTGGCCAATACACGAGCACGTGAAACAGATCGGCGTGTCGTCAGGGGTGCGCCACTCATCAGGATTGCGGTATCGGTAGCATGGCGTGTAGGTGTTGCGGGGCGTAGCGGTGGCGACCATGGGAGGGACGGGGCTCGAACTGTGGTGTTCCACGGTGTGGCTACAGGGGACGCCCAAGTTGGCAACCTCTTGACGAACGACGGCTTGAATGAGGGATATCGTCGCTAGGTGGCTGTCCGAGGAGTGCGGGTTGGATGCAGCAGTAGCGAGCGCATCCAGTTCACGACGCACGATGCGGTTCACATTTTCAGTGTTGCAAGGTTGCCTTAGGGTCGGCAGATCCTTGCACGTGGAGCAAGGGGCAGTGTTGGGGAGCCGATCGAAGTAATGTGCAATGCGTCTGTGCTTGGCCTGCTCGAAATGTCGACAAATCTGCAGAACGGAGTCAACCGTAGAACAGTCCCGACAGAGTAGAAGTTTGAAGGCATCATCGGCTATGCCTTTAAGGATGTGCCCCACATTATCAGGTTCTGTCATGTCTTTGTCAACTTTTCGGCAGAGGGCCAGAACGTCTTGTATGTACGTAATATAAGGCTCGGTAGATGTTTGGGCACGTGTGGCGAGGTTCCTCTTGGCGGCGAGTTGACGGCCAACTGCTGTTACGAACAGATCACGGAGTTTTTGTTTGCAAACATCCCAGGAGGGTATATCTGCTTCATGTGTTTCGAACCACACGCGTGCCGTACCAGTAAGGTAGAAGATGACATTGGCCAGTATTAGCGTGGCGTCCCACCTGTTGTGCTGGCTAACACGCTCATAAAGCGAAAGCCAGTCCTCGACATCGACCTCATCTGTACCGCAGAATGAGCCAGGCTCACGGGGGTGGACCACGACGACAGTTAGAGTTGCGGAAGTGGATGAAGCCGCGTAGGTTGCAATCGTGACGGTTCCGAGGTGACGGCAACTGCGGAGATCCAGCGTCAGATTGTGTCGAACATTAAGTGCCGTTACATTAAGTATATCCCCGTAACAATATTTACAAGGAAGCCGAAGCCGGGAAGCAAAAAAATAAAACTAAATCACAGGCCTACACGCAAATACGTCTTGACAGATGACTGAACCACAGTTATTGGCATGGGGTCGCTTTGATCCTTAGAACCCAACAGAAACCATCATTTTGAAGACGGTAGTTATTAGGGTTTGCAATATATCAGATTTCTGACGTACTTACATTTCGTCTTTAATTTCTCCACCCTTCCACTTCATCAAGTCGTTTAGCTTCCTGTTCTTTTGAAACATCGCCAGTACTTCCAGAAAAGAGGTTCCGAGTGGTATATTTGGTATCTTAGGTAGGAAAAAGTTTCCAAAATTAGCTTTTTTTACAGCTTTTTTATTTTCTTCATTCAGAAGTTTTAGCCATGTGTATACGAAACAAGAAGCCCTCGTTTTTCACAAATTCGGTTCGAACGAGATATTAGTAATTTCGGGCAATAACTTCCATACAAGGCACTTGATTTAGTCAAAGAAACCAGATTTCTTTGTTCAGATTATTTACGTTGCCAAAATCGCTCCCATTAGGTCTAGGAAAACAAAGAGTTCTGTTCTGAGAGATAACGGACTAGTGTCTATATCTTTAAACACATAGTCCCCTGGTTGCAGGTCCAACCACATTCGTTCGCCGCGTGTGCAAAAATCCAAAGTGCGAAGGATCATTAGGATGCAAGCAGTTCCCGTTTGTTTCTGAACATATAAATAAAAAATTCTCATAGAGATCTGACAACACAAAAGCATCGATTTTACGATAACGCATTGTGCTGCACCTCTGTGGAGAAGACTGATCCCTGGCTCACATTTAAACTATAATAATAAACGTTTAATCGAATTAATCATAACATATTTATCCTGATTGCACGGAAACATTCACTGGCATATATGCGCTACAAAAAGTAGATTGTTGATAACAAAAAACATTTCTGAGAAATGATGGCTTACTGAAATATGCAATTTTTCACCTAGGACAGTGTGTACCCAAACTGATTGTTTTTTTAGCTACAAAACCGACCATTCGGCATGGAATAGGCCGGGGTGGTGTTCATTCATACAACTAGGACGCGTAATTAGGCAGGATGATTACTAAGGTTAAATAGCTCAATTTTTGATGGAGTGCTACACTATACCATGTTTCGCCAATGTCATCGGATTTGATAGTTTGGCCTCTAGTGCAGCGGCCTGAGCCTACGTACTCCGCTAATTGTTTTATCATCGCACGTGCTACACGGGGAGCCTGTAATGCTCGTTTCGCTTCTTTTTAATCTTCACACCAATGACAAATTTTATTTTTTCTGTAATATATCTCCACAAATGTAACACATGAAGTTACACAATGCCACACATTCTTCATGACCCCTCTAATTTTTCCCTCCAACCACCGTCGCTGCCCATCTACCTCGCCTCCTGTGAGCTCTCCTTTCAAAATTCCACTAATATCTTCGTGTTATCAGATCCTGCTGCGGTGTACTTGAAGTACAAAGACAGCCATGGAGGAGTCCAGGCCGGAACCAGTACTTCGGCTGCGTTTATTGAAGGTTCACGCACACCCTTGAGGTATTACACAACAGCATACATTCCCTGCACATACGTAACTGAGCTTCCGCTCTTGAAACTCCAGCCAGGAGTACCCCATACAGTTTTTAGCTGTACTTGCCACACTGTCAATGCAATTATCGTCGCAGCACCCAAGCGAATATATTTCAATCCACTCTGGACTGAAAGCGAATTGAGGGGCTGGAGAAAGCGCCAGCTACGACTACGAGGGCATGTCTCGCAGCGACATGCTTGTTTTCCTGTCATTTCGGATCGCCCGATCGCCCGGGTAGCACTGCCGAGCACATCAGAGGTTCGTCACTCTGTGGCGGCCACACAAAAATATGACGAGTGCTTTGTTTTACTGTCAGTTATTTTCCTTTCTTTTGAGTGATTTCTGGAATTGCACCAGTAACGCGTATGACATTTGCACCTATCAAACGCCTTAGGACGCCACTTGACGCAGGCTACAAAGCTTGCAATATATAGATTTTGAAAACAACACCTGAACACTTACGTAATGCCAATTTGTCAGAATCTGACAGTTTACGCACTGGCTGTACTCTGATGAACATTATGACTTCCGACAAAAAAATATCAGAAAATCATCATCTGGGTGCAAATTTCTCTTTTTCACATAGGAAGTTTGAGCAATTTAGGCATCGTCCATCATTGCCTTGTCACATTAAAGGATGAAGTAGATGCAATCTTCGTATCGGGGTACCGATCTCAACCTGCACCTATCATCATCCTACGGCTATCCTAGGCAAATCTCACACACCAGAAGATTCGGGGTGGGGGGAGGGGAGGTTGGTTTGGGGAGTGGGCTTTTTCCTATCAAAGGGCTCATGCAATCTAGTTTGTTCCCATCAGGGCATGGTCACAGTTCCAGTGGATCACGTTCACACCGCCTCAGCCGGACGAAGCCTGACGCGAGCAAGTCCTCTAGTAAGTCACTTGTAGTCTTTCGTTTTATTTTCTGAAGATAACCATATGGTGTCCAAATTTTTCAAGGAATTTCTTGCAACCATTGCATTGATTTCGGCATGCTCATGGCATTCCGTCCAAGTAGAAACGAAATGGATCAAACTCTACATACTCACATGCTGGTAACGCCGTTCAAGAACACTCATGTCAAACAGGTTGTCCGAATACCCAAACGTTGTTTTGATGGTCGGTACCTGAAACGGCAACGATACATTCCGTTAGAATAGACAAATGTATTAGCGAATATAAAGTTGGTATTGTTGTCTCTAAACTGTCCCCAAGCCTTTATTACAGAATGATTCTGATAAAAGAGGACCACAATACTATGTGTTGTCGATGGGAAAGCATCGATGAGTTATTCTGATTCTGATTAAGCAGACCAGGCAAGACCAAGAAGTCCGACGAGCCAGCATACCGAGTCGTGGTCAGTAACTCTGGTGAAGTAGCGTCCATATAGGTATGGTCGGAACTTGTGCACAGCGAACACAACTGCGAGCACTCCAATTCGGTAACTGTGTAGTTCCGTTCACATTTTGTCAGCGTGCGGCGGGCATGTGCAACAACGTGCTCAGCCCCACTATGCAGCTGCACAAGCACCGCCCCAACACCGATGCCACTAGCGTCAGTGTGAACCTCCGTCAGAGCAGAAGGGTCGAAGTGGTGCAGCAGTGGTGCTGAAGTTAGAGAAGACTTGAGAAGATTGAAAGAGGATTCGCACTCTGGGGTCGACACAAATTGCGAATCCTTGTGCAGTAGAGAAGTAAGGGGGTGGGCAAGTTGCGCAAAACCAGCAATGAAGCGACGCAAATAAGAAGAGAGGCCAAGAAAGCTCCGAAGACTTTTCAGGATGCGTGGAGTTTCGAAGTCGCGTACTGCAGCAATCTTCTGTGGATCCGGCCTGATACCATCCTCGTTGACGAGAAACCCAAGAACTAAAGTTTGTCACTCTCCAAAATAGCACTTCATCGAATTCAAAATGAGAACCACTTTACCAATGCATTCAAGAACCTTATGGAGCCTCTCATTGTGCTCTTGGAAGGTCTTTCCAAAAATGACAACATCATCAAGGTAACATATGCATATTTCCGATTGGAGGCCATGAAGGATAGTGTCCATAAATCGCTCGAACGTCGCGGGAGCGTTGCATAATCCAAAGGGTATTACATTTAATTCTTAGAATCCATCAGGTGTTACAAAAGCAGTCTTCTCATGGTCGGATGGATGTAGAGGAGTTTGCCAATAGCCAGTTCGCAAATCAACAGAGGAGAAATATGACGCCGAATGCAGACAGTCGACAGCGTCATCGATGCGAGGTAATGGGTATACGCCTTTATTTGTTACCGCATTCAAACGACGGTAGTCTACAAAAAACTCCAATAATTGTCTTTTTTTCGCACTAGGATCACAGCTGCGGCCCACGGACTGGAAGATTCTCAGATGATTCCTTTCTGCAGCATTTCATCCACCTGTTCTTGAATTATCTTTCGCTCAGTCGGGGGAGACTCTGTAAGGTTTTGGCAAATAGGGGGTGCATTTCTTGTGTTATGTTCGTGCTGTAGCCGAGAAGCTGGGAAATGGCTACCCGGTCCGTTTGAGGCAAAGTTGAACACTTGGGCATGAGTTGTCAAAATGTCTTGAAGAATACGACGTTCACTAGATGGGAGCGATTTGTTGACCATGTCCTCAAACTCAGCACAAAATTCAGACTTGTCTATATATATATAGATATCATACATATAGATAACATTAGTGCGGTGCTTCAAGACTGATCTAAACTCCGCTATCATCACTGCTACCACAAATCTATTTGCCATTGCCTCCTTCCCCCTCCCCTGTCTCACTGAAATCCTCATCGTGACTCGCAGCTTGTCAGGCACAACCATACCCCGCATGCGGTTTCAATATCCTACGAAATCTTCACAATTCTCATAATATCCACTCGTTTACCTTCATTCTACCTCAGAGCGCGCTGGCTAGTTCGACACATCAGTTGATATATACCACACACTAAGATAACCTACTTGACAAGAAGAAAATTGTTTACTGGAATCAAATCGCTTGCCTTCCTAAATATTTAAACATCACTTGTTCTACAATTTTAGTGTCAATCTACCGTGTGTGTTACCACTTTTCATTTTATATTTCATTTATTTCCTGTTTTGTTTCCTTTCCTCTACCCCTCAAGTCAATTTTTTTTTATGCAAGTATACTTCAAAAATTTTCTTTACTACTTCATTCTTGGCCGATCCCTCTCAGTGGGTATGTGCCATAAGTTATTTCGACAACAACAACAACAAGTCGAACGGTGCTCTTCACATTAATGCCTTCTAACAATTGCTCAATTGGGTTCCAGAGCATTTAGGATTAACAACAATGAATTTGTGCGCAGAATTTGCGGCGGACATTTAGCCAGAGGCCCTTAATCAACAGCATAAAGCTTTCGGCGGATAGTTGGACAGTCTTCACGCATTGCATTATTTCACCTTCGCCTGAACAAGAACAAGCACTCACTCTTTGATCAATCGCTCACCGTGCACAATATTTTCTCCGCCACATCGAAAGGAATGCATTCATTACACTCCCACCTCAATCTATCTCCCTATCTCCCCAGCCCCTGTTGTCCTAACTTTATCTACAAATATCAATGTGCCTCTTCTACTGCTCGGTTGCTCATTATCCGAGTTTAAATCCCCTTTTTGCACCGCCATGTCTGTCAACAGGCCTACCGCCGAATAGCTGCACTGACTGTTAGGTGCTAACACCGATATGCTGTGTTTTCCTTGGCCGAATTAAGCTTCCCTGGCCCTACCAAGAGCTAAAAGTGTGATATGGCAAACAAAGATCAGATATTTTTGTGGGAAGGAACTCTTTCACAGGGACCATAAAATGACTACTGGGCCTCATTGTTCCGCATGTTGCAGTGACCAAGAAATGCCTTTAAAGCCTTACAACGGCATTTACCGAAAATACTTTCCACAGCAGTGAAGCGGATTTAATGCCAAGATGTCTTCATAGAAAAAGAGTCATCAATCTTCTAGATATCCCGACAGCGAAAGGCTGCGATAATCTTGGTGCTGCTGTCTCGCGCTGAAGATTGCCTGTCGTTGTTATCATTGTCTGTTCAACAAAACCAAGCCAGCAGCCCCTATGCTTAAATGCATGATTTCGAACACGTACTCCGTTTTCCTAGGTTAAAACCATACACCTATATCCACACGACCTGTATTATCCGATGAAAGAAAATATCATGCAAATATTTCGCGGGAGTCTCAAAGAGGCATAAATTGCTTTGAGGGGCGTCATGCAACCTCTGCTTTTCTTCTTGCAAAAAACGATGACTCAAATTTTCAGGCTCTCTGCCCGACAATGTAGCCGACACGGAGGCCGTCCGTAAAACTTTAGCGGTTTATTGCACACAAATACCTCTTTGTCGTGCCTCGTTGTCACATCCATGTTTAACACCGTACTCTGCGAAAACAAATTTGTTCAAATATTCGTACTTTCTGCGCACAATAAACAAGTGGAATTTATTGCCTCAATCTATTGCCATAAGTGAAAATTTCGAGAGGACGCTGATCCCTGCAATGTAAAAAAATGTAATACAATGTAGACCAATCTACAAAAGGGTCTTTTTATTGGCTATTTTGTGTTGACGTGTAAAATATTTTTCCTGTACAAATCTTATGGCATATTGAACCATCCTGCGTGGACCATATGAGATCAGCAGTGTTATGTAAATAAAATAAAATAAAAATGCTCATGCCTTCGTAAAGACCTTGTGATTTGGGACGAGATTTGTCAGGCTTTGGGACGCGACACAAACGAGAGCCAGTTTAATGGTTGCCCTTATTAACGAGCCAAATATTCATTACGTAAAGATCTCTACAGGTTTGTTTATGTAGCGCCATTAGTTAGATTCACGACAATTGTGCTAATTATTTATCTTCAAATAATCCAAGGTTTCTCCTTTGCCCATGCAAGACCGATTGATTTAGTAAATATATTACTGTCTACAGGGGAATAATAGTCGAAATATCATTTACTTCGAAGACACAGTTAAGAATATGTGATTTACAGTTAACTCCAGCTCGGGAAGTCCATATGCAAGACACAGCTCAACAGAATTACATGCTCGGCTGTAGCTTTTGCAGCACCCTGGGCAAAAACATCTTTTTATTCTTATTTGTACAATCCGTCAGGCGTTCATGTAGGTCCATGTCCTGAAGCAGAGATTTACGGTCATAATTCATTATGAGGGCCAGAAAAATCAATAAAGCAAGCAGATTGAAAAAAATTGCTTGGTATATTGCATACATATTCTAAAATATGTCGCGAAGTGCTTCTGCAGGGGATGAAACTTGACAGTTGTGATAGTTGAAAAATTAAATATAGCTTAAAAAGAAGCGAGAAAAGAGCGTTCCGCATAAATTGTTTGTGGAACGATGTTTTTTATTGCTTTATTATCGTTTGCTGCCACGAAAAAAAAAAAAACGATGAATCACATTATTAATGTAAGCTTACAGTGCGTTCCTCTATGTTAATAGAGTAGTTATGTATTTTTCGGTGGGTGGGGGGGGCTTCCAATTTATGCCAGCATATTGCTGTTTTGCTGTTACGATTGTACTCTAGGCGAAAAAAGTTCAGTTCTTATGTGCTCCCTAAGATTTCTAGAAGAAAACTAATTTTATGGAATCGTGATAATTTATTGTAACGTATGTGTTCGTTTAGTTTAATAGCGAGTTTGATACATTACCGACATAATTATACATTGACACACTTTTAACTGAAACGTCAGTAATGCAAAAGCTGAAGACAAAAAGATTTTTTGATCCTTGTTATTGCCAAGAGTACAGTTGTCAAAGGAGTTATTTACACGCCCCGCTGTTCACTCCAGAAAACAGCACAAAGCCAAGCATTGTTTAAATGTGCCTCGAAAGAAGCAAAAGGTAATGCGGGCAGTATACTGCAGTCATATGCACAGAGAGAAATTTGGCGAGTGGTAATAATAAAAGAAAAAGAAATCATTTACGTAACTTGAGAACTACAGGTTATCGAAACAACACCTCTCGTTCACCACAGAAGTTAATGATAGTCTAGTATGAGGACTACCACTCTCTACAAGCAGTATCTTCTATGTTAGGTAAGCTCTTATACAAGCAATGAGCGAAACTGGTATCCCAATGAGTTAGTCATTTAAGAGCAAACGTTTGTTATGCGGCACCTTGTCGAAAGCTTTTGCGAAGTTAAAAATAAAACACCCATTTGTACGCATCTATCTAAAGCTGCACTGAATATATAAATGGCTATTGCCACCTGGCTAGTGGTTGAGAATGAGAATCTCTTTCTAAGGCCTAGTGTGTAGGCTTTCAAATATAATTGCTGTTTAATATCGTGGGCATCCGTTTCCCCACTCTGAGAAAAGCGACTGCTCTAAGAATATTTGTATTTCTCCAGTCTAAGCTCTAGCAAATTTACTTTCTTGTTGAGCAACATATTAAGGAAATTAAGCGATGTTAATATTTTTATTGTTTTAGGCTCTGCGCAGGTCTGGTAACACAAGATGAAATTTGACACAAGGAGAAATCATTTAGGTTAAAAATGGTCTTACCTTCTCAATTAATTTTGCTTTGGTTGGTCTTTCTATCCACTCGCTGTTGCCAATCCTTTCAATGAATGTATCTTTAATTTTGTCGGCAATAAGTTGGACCTTAAAAGAAAACGCAGTTCATGCGAACGCAATCA
This sequence comes from Amblyomma maculatum, assembly GCA_023969395.1. Lineage (NCBI taxonomy): Eukaryota > Metazoa > Arthropoda > Arachnida > Ixodida > Ixodidae > Amblyomma > Amblyomma maculatum. Next base: position 166,343 of record JAJIZL010028998.1, read on the forward strand.
TTACATAGAAGCATTTACTAAGGCAACATTAAACAAGTAGAAATACACCTAAAATTCGTTTATACGCTTCAAAATACTGCATTTGCTAGCTCCTAGAAAGGAAGTTTCGGCGGATAGCAACGCATTGAGGAAACACGCTTGCAGTTGATGCAGAAAAATGTTTCTTGAAACAGAAACGAAATCAGTTGACAGACGCACCTATCTCCGAAAACTGTAGTACGAGGCGCAGAGGAAAAGATATGCGATCTTGAAATGCACTGTAAATCATTACATTGTAATACTAAAAGCTTTGTTTGCCCCCGAAGACTAACCAAAATAGTGTAGCAAGAAATATTTCAATGCGCTTTCCGTTTCCCAATAAATAAAATGTGATTAGTGTTGCTCCGACATTCGGTGTACACAACCATAGGTTCGGCGGTAAGATATTAGGGTAGCGTTGCGCTGATCATTTTCATTCAATACCGCACCTATCGTGTGTTTTTGTTTATCAAACCTGGCGGCCTTAGTTGGGAAAAACAGTTCTCAGTTCACCCCCCCCCCCCCCCCCAACAATATTTCGAAAAAAACAACAAAAAACGGTGCTCAAAGTACGGGTGAGTGGTTGTTACAACCCCTGCATGCGATTGATTTGAGTATGACTATTGTATGGGGTTTGCGCAGAAATATTTTCTAAATCCTACCGTCTGCGAGGTTATTTCCACACCACGGCTTTTGCGAATATGCCCGCGTCATTCTTCTCCTTTCAGAAATGGTTTCGTCATGTAGGCTGCTGTTACATTTCGACACATGCTAAATAAATAAACCCCTACTTCTGGGCTTCGATTACATTAAATAGTTGAAAACACAGTTCGCTACTAACATGATTTTATGCTGGGTTTCAAGAACGCCTTTCATCGCTTTCATTTCTGAATGGAGAGAATATTTCTTTTGTCGCCTAAAAATTTAGTCAGATTGTGCCGTCATCGGTACCTTGGAATGCTGTCTACTGCAAAGCAATTTTTAACATTCTATCTGTGGACTTGCCTTGATTATACCATATGGCTTCGCCGCGTGTGTGCACAGTCAGAATGGTACTGTATTGCTCTTCGACGAAAATGATACAAAATTGATTAGGGGGTGACAGACGTAGATAAGCGAACATTTATGGTTCGAAAGCTAGAAACACTTTCGACTAGATGTAGTTAAATTTGCCAACTCTAACAGGACATTATACTTCGTGAGGCATATATACACCCAATATATCTGCCGACACCTCCGATAAATATATATCCCGGCAGAAATAGGATTGCCAGGTATAGTTTACATACCTAACGTCAGGGGTGCGCCTTGTGCCAACGTGATCAGACACTTTTTGGCTTAGTTTAGTCACAGTAATGTAAGAAAGGATATTAGAATTATTCTCATTTCGCTTCAACCTTGATCGTATTCTTCATCATGATACACAGGGTATCTATGATCATTATGGTATGGTATCTATAAAAGCCTGACTTTATTGTCACATAGCGAAACTGTGTTAGTAGGGAGAAACAAAAATTTGTAAATAGAAGATTTGTTGCCCAAACTTCGTGCACAAGTAAGAATTGCAGTGCTTCCATAATGGAACCCCTTCTTCTAATAATGTCGTTAGGCTTTTCAGTGTAGCTCGCCACCTCATCCAGAGAAAACACCCCCGTCCACACGTGTTTACGTTGCAGTGCTGTAGCGGCCTGCGATTAATCAGCCATTACAGAAACCGGCAGTCAGCGCACACAGTGCCATCCATCATACTCAACGGCACTTTACATCATCGTACTTTGAGTTGAGTTTTATTACATGGGCAACAACACTGTGGACAGATTCGCGATGCAGGCGGATATAGTATATGTTACTGTATTGTTCACTGGCCTCATGTCTGCTTCCCTCCTTCCATACGTCAGCTTTAAGATACTATGCAGATACTATGATCAATTTGGAGAGAACCTGGCGAAATTTTGATCTTTCTTTATTTGAATATGACAAAATGTTTGGGGTAATGGGCAAGTTCAAGAATACGGATTATGAATCCGAAGTGAACTTAAAGATCACAATTATTTGCGCGCCACGAAACGAAAATCACTCATGCTATGGCACTGTGCCGTTTTGTTTTAAATAAATCTTTATATTATATTACAATCAGTAAGGCCATTTTACAATTTACAGACAGTTTAGGTGGTGGGTCTTTGGAGGTATGATACAGCTTAATATAAAAAGTAGTACCTGCTCTCTGGAATTTCTGTCAAAGCTGTGATTTGCGTAAATATAACTGACAACCTCTGGCATTTCCCGCTTAACCAGGTCCAAGCAAGGCTTCCATCTTTCTTCTTTTGTGTTGAGTAGAGCGTCCAGCCTCCCCCAGTCATCAGTCAGTGCGTAAATTGTCCGGACGCCAGCATAGTTGTAGATCTCCTTGACTGTGTCCCTTAAAATAGAATGCAGAAGTAATGTAGCGCTTCAACATCTTAAACCGCAAGTCATGCAACTTGCATCGTAACTAGTTTCCCGATATTATACTTTCATGAATATCTCATAAATGCCTTATTTTTACTGATCCTAAGGTTTTATAATCTCTTATGACGTGTTTTGATATTGGCATAATTCATGCTTTCACTAAAGTAAAATATTCGCATAGAAACACACATTTGAAAACTTTCAATAGCAGAACGCCTTATTTAACTCGAACAGCTGATAATAGAATCTTATTAGGCTTGTTTTCTGCTTAGTGAAAAAATAATTATGATTAATGTATTGTACGAGCTCCGCCGGGATGGTGCAGTGGCAAGACCCCCGACTACTGTGCCGGAGTTCCCGGGTTCGAACCCGACCACGGCGGCTGCGTTTCGATGGAGGCGAAACGAAGTGGCGCCCGTGTGCTGTGCGATGTCAACGGACGTTAAAGATATATAAATATAAATATAAAAATCCCCAAGTGGTCGAAATTACTCCATAGCCCTTCACTACGGCTCCCCTTTCTCTCTTTCCGCTTTCACTCCCAACTTCATCCCTTCCCTTACGGCGCGGTTCAGGTGTCCGCAGAGCAAGTGTGACAGATACTGCACCTTTTCCTTTCTGAGAGCCAATTAGTGTTATTATTACTATGTTTTGTGTGAATAGCAACCTTAAACATAGCGCTAGCTGGCTATGATGCTATACCGGTAATATAGATAATGCAAACATTATTGCAGGATAGATGAAAGGTGAATGCGGAATTAGGAAAATGCTTTACCAAAACAAAGAAAACGTTTCAGAAATTCGAGCAGGATTATATTCCACCCACGCTTATTCTGCGCAGAAGCTAAACTTAAAAGCTAACAACTGTCGCAAGCACGTATCAATACCGATAGATTGTGATGGGCTGTTTGCCTTTAAAAGGACAGAACAATGGCCAAAATGTGTTATGAGATTATGGTGGAAATGAGCATATCTTGGCACATATAATACAGATCGATCACTACAGTTTTAAAGAAATGAATCTTTAGAATTTTAATTTGGCAGTGAAAATTGCCTAAAACAACTGAGGGGCCATGTTGCAGAGAAACCTTATTACAATTACAGTGTGTGCAACGTGACAACATGCCTGTAGAATATATCACTGATTTTTTACGTGCAGACGATTTTTTGTTTCTCCTAGGAGTGCTATTTACAATCTTCATTCCTTCATCTAGTAATTAGGGAATGGAACGATCTAAAATTTAGAGAAGTTTCGGAAACTGTATTGCCTGCTTAGTCGAAAATGTTCAACAAACTGAGAGCTGCGCCTCTTTCAACTTTTTAAGCTGGTTTACTTTTCTTCTTCTCTGACTTGTGCTCGTGTTGCTATCGACCCGCGAATGTAATATTGTTTTTAATTGTTAGTTCTGTATATCACGTTTTGTTTCTTATTTTTCTTGTATTGTGACATGGGATGACACTATGCAACGTTTAGACAATGTTTTGATGACTTCTCTCCCTTTGTAATGACCACTTGGGCATTTAGAGTAATAAAATGAAATGAAACAAAAATATATTATGCGCTCTTTACAGTGCGTCCATAAGTAAAAACCACCCCTTTTTTCTCATCGCGAGTGGCATGCTTTCAACGTTTGTCACTACATGCATCACAGTATTTTGATTTCCGTGGATGGAGCGCTGATAGCGCCCACTAAAACTTTCGTCGACAAGATGTGCCGTAACGTCCTTGAATGTGGAAACTGAAAAGCTGTGAACTCTACGATAAAATTGCCTAATTAACGTCTTGTGAGTGAAACTGATATTTCTTCAGGTATGTCTTTTTTGCGACCACTAGTCATCGAGGTCACGGCTCATGGTTTCCTTCATCGGACTACATGAAACAGACGCATGCACTGATAAAAAACTGTTGAATAAATATTTTCTACAACGTTTCTCCCAAACGCGAATAAATTCGATCACTTTAGATAGCAATCTTTTCATGGTTCGGTTCCTTTATCAGAAATGTAATCAACGTGGTTTTGCGGAAAATTGTCCTTTCAAATTACAGATACCGTGAAGCCCATACATTTACCCCTTTCATGAAATCAGCTTTTCAAAATATACCTCAGTGCTAAAATGTAACCAATTTTCACGAAAGCTTGAGGTGCAGGCAAAACATTTACTAAAACATTTCATTACCTCTAACACGGCTCTTCAGTGGAGGGGCCAGTTGCGGCTGACGAAATGGGCCACACCT